>ONZH01011840.1:0-93814 GCA_900303285.1 Rhinella marina | reverse complement strand
CTGTCACCTCTCTGTCTGACATACTAGTTGATAAAAAATTTAAAATAAAAGGAAATTAAGAAACACCCTAAAAAATATACTTTGCTCACTGCCTTGCACAATGACTTAACTATTTATTTTAGAGATAACGTCACCCACAGAGTGGGTTAACAATGGGTTGTTGCACTGCACTACAATGAGTTACTGCACAGCACTACAAACTATATGGCGCTTTTCGGGTTTGCTAACACACTCCAAAAACGTTTGTAGAAACAGCAAGCACCACAGAATGGCTTAAGTATTTCTTTTAAAAATAACGACACCCACAGAGTGGGGTAACACTGGTTACTGCACTGCACTACACACTATATGGCGTAACAATGGGTTACTGCCTCGCACTACACACTGTATGTTGCTTTTCTGTTTGTCTGTCAACTGACGCTGCGACTATTTCTTTAAAATGAACAAGCCGACAAACATGGCTTAACTATTTTTTTCCCAAACACTTTCCCCAGCCTGTCACCTCTCTGTCTGACATACTGTTTGATAAAAAATGTAAAATAAAAGGAAATTAAGAAACACCCTAAAAAATATACTTTGCTCACTGCCTTGCACAATGGCTTAACTATTTATTTTAGAAATAACGTCACCCACAGAGTTGGTTAACAATGGGTTGTTGCACTGCACTACAATGGGTTACTGCACAGCACTACACACTTGTGTATTTTTTTTCCCAAGCATAACCCAAAAGATCATTTTTTATTTTTTTTACATGTACCCCAAACAAGGCTTTGACCCTGTTACTGCACTGCAACAAGGAACACAAGTGGTGCTTCTTTGAATAAAGCACCTCAAAACAGCCTTTAAAACTGAGTGCAGTATGTAACAGGCTAACACCAATGCCCAGTCACTGCTGCTCAGTGTAACAGAATCGCAATTTCCCTGCCTGATATTCCCCTATTGATTCTGTGTAAAAATCCTCCCTGTCATGTCCCTGCAGTTCTGATTATCTATCCTTGAACTTCTCAAACTTCTTTCTTTTCTTTAACAAGGTTTTGCTATCACATTCCCTAGTGCTCCTCACGTCTGTCCCTGCACTAAGTCCAATGGCAAATGGCTGAATCGAGGAGTGCAGGGATATTTATAGGGCTGTGACATCACAGGACCTGGCTGGCTGCTAATTGGCTACATGTCTGCATGTGATCGCATTGTGGGTGTTTCCTTCTTTCTCCCAGAGTTCTTTGCCCCATGTCATGCCATGTGCTTGCAGCCATTTTAGGAAAAAAAAAGACGATTCATTACCACGAATCGCTAGGAAATTCGATTTAGTTACAAATCGAATTTTTCCTGAAATTCGGATCGAATTCCACTTTGTCAGAGTCGATTCGCTCATCTCTAATTCTATCTACAGAGCAGTCTGAGGGCTCATTTTTATGTGTTGCAATATGCAGTTTTTATTGGTTACATTTTGGAGTGGGAATGACTTGATCTCTTTTTATTAATTTTTTATTTTTCCGGCGAGGAGAAGTGATGAAAAAAACTGCAAATTGCTCATTTTTTTACCATTATGGCTTTCAGTGTATGGGAGAAGTTATAATTAATATAATTTATATATTTACTATATATTTGATTTATATTTAAAATAGTTGTCCTACGAAAAATATTCTACAGTGTTCAAACCAGCCCCTGGAGGAAATTTAGCAAAGCCACCGAGTTATTCAATAAAATGTATCTGTATAGCACCACTTAATTTCTTAATTTTGACCGGCTCATTAGGAAGGATGCACATGCTCAGTTTCATCCTTCATCTGCCTCCTTAGCTGTAATAGGGAGAGCTGAAACACGCCCCCTTACCTGCAGCAGAAAACAGACTCCCCTTGAGCTCCCAGTTTGATGTAAATCTAGCAGAGCAATCAATGGGGAGATCTCAGGATCCATGTGAGGTACAGGACTGGTTCTAGCTTTGTTAGAAAGAGGTTGTCATGTACTATATGATGTCTGATTTTCATTTTTTCCATTATTCATGGGATAACCCCTTTAATATAATTTATATTATATTTATAATATATATTATATTATATTATATTATATACTCACTTGCCTTGAGAAAGGTTCACTGAGGGGACTAAAACTTTGCTGTGACATGTGTGAATAAAGGACTACTTCCAAAAAGTTAAGGATATTTGGCTTGTTGGTGAAATTTCAGGATGAACCTAAAATGCACTCTAACCTTTATAGGTGAACTTAATGTGACCTTAACTTTTGAATGCACATGTCCAACTGTTCGATGTTTCAGTACTTTTTGCTCAAGTTGCTGTTCTCTAACTAGGAGCTTAACAGCTAAATTCACAACAGGTGTTTGATCCGTGAATCGCCCAATAAATTTCCTGGTTCAATAAGAATTGGCATTTAAACAGTCCTCCTTGTCATGCTGTTCACATTTTGACATCATGAGACCAAGACGACACCTAACAATTAATCAACAGTACCTCACCATTGCGAGGCTTCAAGAAGGAGTTTCTCAGACAGAAGTGGCCACTGAGCTTAGATTGTCACAGTGTGTCATCAGCAGATTGCCACAGAGATACAGAGATGGAAGAGTCACAGAAAGGCATAGAAGTGGATGTCCTTTGACCCCATCCCACAATGATACAATGCCCTGCGTAAATGGATGATAAATGCCACGTAACGCCAGGCATATTTAAGTGAGTTGAGAGGCACCCATTCAAACCATTCAAAACCATTTACATTAGCGTGGCTTGCATGCTAGACAACCTGCAAGGGTCCTTGACCACACCACCAGGCACAGATGTCATCATCTTACATAGGCCAGGAAGCATCTAAGCTGGATGAGGAACCAGTGGGCCTCAGCGCTGTTCACTGATGAAAGCCGATTCATGCTGAGCAGAAATGATGGTCACCAACTATATTGAAGACATCAAGGAGAACGCTGTGCATCAGCCACTGTTGTCACCAGATGAGCCTTTGGTGGTGGTAGTGTTATAGTGTGAGCAGGTGTGTCTAGTCAACACAGAACTGCCCTACAGTTTGGGCAAGTATAGGCAAGTAGCTTGGTGTGAAGAAATCAACTGTGGGAGCAATAATTAGAAAATGGAAGACATAGAAGGCCGCTGATAATCTCCCTCGACCAGGGGCTCCACGTAAGATCTCACCCCATGGGGTCAAAATGATCACAAGAACTGTGAGCAAAAACCCCAGAATCACACGGGGGGACCTAGTGAATGACCTACAGTAAGCTGGGACACACTACACCGCCAGGGACTCAGATCCTGCAGTGCCAGACATGTCCCCCTGCTTAAGCCAGTACGTATCCGGGCCCGTCTGAAGTTTGCTAGAGAGCATTTGGATGTTCCAGAAGAGTATTGGGAGAATGTCATATGGTCAGATGAAACCAAAGTAGAACTGTTTGGTAGAAACACAACTCGTCGTGTCTGGAGGAGAGTGAATGCTAAGTTGCATCCAAAGAACACCATACCTACTGTGAAGCATGGGGGTGGCAACATCATGCTTTGGGGCTGTTTCTCTGCAAAGGGAACAGGGCGACTGATCCGTGTACATGAAAGAATGAATGTGGCCATGTATCTTTAGATTTTGAGTGTAAACCTCCTTCCATCAGCAAGGGCATTGAAGATGAAACGTAGCTGGGTCTTTTAGCATGACAATGATCCGAAGCACACCGCCAGGGCAACGAAGGAGTGGCTTCATAAGAAGCATTTCAAGCTCCTGGAGTGGCCTAGTCAGTCTCCAGATCTCAACCCCATAGAAAGTCCCTGTTGCCCAGCGACAGCCCCAAAACATCACTGCTCTAGAGGAGATCTGCATGGATGAATGGGACAACATACCAGCAACAGTGTGTGCCAACCTTGTGAAGATATACAGAAAACGTTTGACCTCTGTCATTGCCAACAAAGGATATATAGCAAAGTATTGAGATGAACTTTTGTTATAGACCAAATACTCATTTTCCACCATAATTTGCAAATGAATTCTTTAAAAATCAGACAATGTGATTTTCTGGATTTGTTTTCTCATTTTGTCTCTCATAGTTGAGGTCTACCTATGATGTCAATTACAGGCCTCTCTCATCTTTTTAAGTGGGAGAACTTGCACAATTGGTGGCTGACTAAATACTTTTTTCCCCACTGTAGTGGTGGAAGGTGTTTAGCAGAGTTTGGCAGTGGGACCTCCCAGTCATTTCAATGGGAAGAATCGCTCCCATAGAATTGTATGGGAGCGATTCTTCCCATTGAAATGAATTGGAAGGGGGGGAGGGGTAAGGGTAATTACACCTACTCACCCCTACCCCTGTTATGGCAAGCATGTAAACAGTAAAGAGGAGGCAGCGCTGGTACGGCGCGTGCCTCCTCTTCAAACAGCTGATCGGCGGGAATTCCCGGTGTCGGACCACTGCGATCTCATATTGATGACCTATCCTGAGGATAGGTCATCAATAAATTTAACTTGGAGAACCCCTTTAAGGGCAAATCCTAAGACAAACACAACAGCCTCCAGTGGTGAGGTGTGGAAGTGCAACACAGTAGTTCAGAGTGAGCGAAACAGTGGCCACTAGTGGTAAATTAGAAAAATGCATCAAATTCTGACATTATTCCCTCCTTCAGCATCGACCTCCGGACGATGCTTGGCTTGGTTTTTCTGAAATTCCTTAAGCAGTTGGGGAGCATTGATATTGTTTACTGGTTCCCATGAATTCAGTATCTTTTCAACAGTGTAATGTTCTTGTCCATCCACTTCAACTGGATCGGTGGGAGGCAGGTTACGTCCCGGAAATGGATCTGGAATAACAGGTTTCAGAAGTGACACATGGAGCACAGGATGTACCCTCATTGTCTTGGGGCTTTTTAACCAAAAAGCTATTGCATTTATTTGTCCAATAACTTTGAAAGGCCCAATAAATTTTTGACCTAGTTTTGCTGAAGGTACATGAAGTTTCAAATTCTTCGTAGAAAGCCATACCTCATCTCCCACCTTGAAAGTTGGAGAAGGTCTGCGGGATTTATCTGCTGTTTCCTTATATCTCTCCTGGGCAATCTTTAATGTTTAGCAAAAACTAACACCTGACTGGAACGTTAAAATAAAATAACAAATCTTTATTAAAGTATCGATAAAAAAGGATCTACTGAGTCCTGTCTGTCATTCACAATACGCAATGCTCGAGTCTCTTCCCCGCACTGTAATGTTGATTTGTACGCTAATGCGTATGAATTCGTATGCTAATGCGTACGAATTTGTATGCTACTGCGTATGAATTTGTACACTAATGCATACAAATTCAGTTAATTAGCATACTTTTACGAGTGAAAGGAGTAAAAGAGGAGAAGTCGCGATTCTGACCTTTTTCTATTAACCAGACACCCTCCCCTCTTCCGAGCGAGGGGTGCCTGGTTTAGTCCCATTGACTAACATTATGCTCGGGTGCTCGACCGAGCACTCGAGCAACCCCTAGTGCTTGGCCAGAGCACCCGAGCATACGAGCACAGAGGTGCTCGCTCAACACTAGTAATAGCGAATTAGATATCAGGGAGGTGGTGAGAGCACTATGGATATCGGCTATCACCTACAAGACTATCATATGTTGTGTTCAATAGCCACCCCTATCCGATAGTTGTATGTCGCTAGCGATGCCGTGCCAGGCATATATTGCACAGCATCGCTATGCCACACTAAAGGTCACTCATAATAGGCTGTATATAAGTGACCCAGTCCTCAGATAGTGGTTCTAGAGGACCCAATTACCATGGGCAACTAGCTACTGGCCCTGTATGGACCAGTCACATATGCTGTGCCTATGGTTCAGCACAAACATATCCACTGCCCAATAACAGCTGCCCCTGCTCCCAGATGCCCCGTTGAACGTCAATCTTTAATAAAGATTTGTTATTTTATTTTAACGTTCCAGTCAGGTGTTAGTTTTTGCTATTTATTAATCAGGGACGTACACAATCAAACCTCCAATTGTCAGTCAATCTTTAATGTTTCCCTTAACATCTCCAGATTCTGTTGAAGAGATTGAATTCTGTCATTGACTACAGGAATGGGAGTGTCTCTGGGGAAATTAGGGAGGATGCTCAGATGGTAACACAAATTAGCAAAAAATGGTGTTTGTTTTGTCATAGTATTATCGTATGAAAATTCTGCCATTGGAAGTAAATCGACCCAGTCATCTTGCAAATGGCAAATGTAGCATCGGAGATACTGGTTTGTGCGTTCAGTTTGACCATTTGATTGGGGATGAAATACAGATGACAAATTAACATCAATATCAAGTGTTTTGCAAAAATTTTTCCAGAATTTAGACGTAAATTGTACTCCGCGATCAGAGACTACTTCATCTGGTACTCCGTGGAGACGAAAGACATCTTGAACAATAAGGTCAGCAGTCTCTTTGGCAGAAGGGAGGCCAGAACATGGAATAAAGTGAGCTGCTTTTGTCAGTCGATCAACCACAACTAGGATGGCATTTTTTCCTTTAGAGGCAGGCAAATGAACAATAAAGTCCATAGATATAGACCCCCAAGGATGGGACAGCATTGACAGAGGCTGCAAAAGTCCCACTGGTGAATACGAGGAGTTTTATTCATGGCACAAGTTTTACAAGAAGAAACATATTTCTTCACATCCTCTTGATTAGGCCACCAAAAGCGAGACAGGAGTTCTTATGTCCTCTGAATGCCCTTGTGACCTGTCAGCTTTGAGTCATGAATTAATTTTAATACTCTCAGTCGTACACTCTCTGGAACATAAATGCAATGTTTAAGAGTCCATACTCTATTTTGAAACGTAAGTGATATATCATCTGGTGGATTCAGAAGAACTGGATCAGTCTTATATACAGCCCTTATCTCCTACAGCAGATCTTTGTTAGTAATGACCCCCACAAAATTGGATTCTGACAGAATGGTAGTTGGTGGTGCAGGTGGAGAGGAATCATTTGAGAACAGTCTGGATAAGGAATCAGCTTTCCCATTTTGAGAGCCAGGTCTATAAGAGATCACAAAATTAAATCGATTAAGAAACAGACTCCACCGAGCTTGACGGGGAGACAAACATTTAGCAGATCTGATGAACTCTAAATTACGATGGTCAGTTAGCACCGCTATCTGCTGTGCTGCTCCTTCCAAATGATGTTGCCACTCTTGGAAAGCAGCAACAATGGCTAAAAGTTCCTTGTTTCCCACATCATAATTCATTTCTGAGGAGGTCAGTCTTCGAGAAAAATAAGCACAAGGGTGTAGCAAGTTTTTTTCTGCAGTTCTTTGTAATAGAATATCCCCTACTGCACAGTCAGAAGCATCAACTTCAATGATAAAAGCATGTTCAGGGTCAGGATGAATCAGTATAGGGGCTGTGGTAAATTTTATCTTCAGACAAAGGAAGGCATCCTGTGCTCGAGGAGACCAAATAAATGGTATTACCTTCCTTGTTAATTGAGTAATTGGTGCAATTATAGCTGAAATATTTTTGATAAACGTCTGTAGAAATTAGCAAATCCTTCAAAACGCTTAACCTCTTTCATATTCCTTGGGGCTGGCCAGTCAATTATTGCTTGAATCATGCCAGAGTCCATATGCAATCCTACAGTAGAAATTACATAACCCAGGTACTGAATTTCTGTTTGATGAAATTCACATTTCTCCAACTTAAAGGGATTGTCCGAGTTATTTTTTTGTCCTTTGTATTTTTCTAACTAGTCAAATACAACAGCTTTTCCAGCACTTTCTGCTTCTAAAGCTGCTGGTTTATCAGATTTTACTTAGGGTTACATGACCTGTGATGTCAGCTTGCCTCCCTGCTAATCTTGTATTCGTGCACAGAGCCTGTACACGAGACGTCACTGTGCTGGCCACGCCCCCCTGCTCTGCCAGGCTCCTGCTATCTGCTCTCTCCCTGGATTCTTTCAGATAAAACATTAACCCCTTCAGCCAGAACACACTGAAGACTTTACAACAGCAGCTGCAGATGTAAAGAGACATAGGCCCTCCTCACCCTACAGACACAGAGCTGATACTGGAGCTGATCTGGAGGAGATGCAAAGTATGGTATTTTACAAGAAAGGTAGGGGGAAGACCCTGTGTGTAACAGCAGTGTCATTGTACAGCTGGGACTTGAAGTCCTACACATAAAACATGCTGCTGAGTATTCCAGCAGACATGTCATTCAGGCCAGCTCTTGTATTCACTCCCTTTGCATAGCAGGAAGGGGGAGGGGCAGAGATTGTTATTACTACAGGTAAACAAAGGCCAGAAGAGAACCAGGGAAATGAGGAATTATAGATTTTTTTGCCTAAAACTTGCTTAACTTAGTTATATATTGCTGCCCATCAGATTTACAGTACTATAAATTTTTTTTCCATAACTCGGACAACCCCTTTAATGTAGAGTTGATGAGTTTGTAGATGCTGTAGCACAACTTTGACATGGTTTTGGTGTTCTTCTTCCGAATTAGAGAAAATTAGTATATCATCGAGATAGATGACTACAAACTGATCTAGCAAATCTTTGAAAATGTCATTAATGAAATGCTGAATGGTTGCAGGTGCATTACAGAGTCCAAAAGACATTACTAGGTACTCAAAATGCCGATAACGTGATCTGAATGCCGTTTTCCATTCATCACCAGGTCTGACACGCACCAAGTTATAGGCACAGCGTAAGTCTAGTTTGGTAAATATTTTTGCATAACGTACTCTATCCAGCAACTCGTATAAGAGGGTATAAGAGGCAGAGGGTAACGATTCTTTATTGTTATTTTATTCAGTTCTCTATAATCGACACAAGGCCTTAAGGTACCGTCTTTCTTTTTGACAAAAAATATTGGTGCACCTCCTGGTGCACCTACGTCTAAATGCTGGACGGACAAAGAAATCCTTTAGCTGAATTTTCATCTATGTATTCTTTAAGTGCTTTCAGTTCAGGCTCTGCAAATGGATATATGCTTCCAAAGGGTATAGCTGCTCCTGGCAACATCTCAATGGGACAGTCATAAGGTCGATGTGGGGGTAACTTGTCCGCATTCTTTTTATCACAAACATCAGCAAATTCTTTATACATAGACAAAAGTTTAGGGGATGTTTCAAGGTCCTCTGTACCATCTACATGAAATTGATTAGATAAAGTCTGTTCTGGGTGAACCTCTGGCGGGAAAGACACTACTTTGGTTTCCCAGTTGATCTGAGGGTTCTGAGCTTGCAACCATGGTAGTCCCAAGATGATTGTGAAATGTGGTGAAGAAATTAATAAGAAAGATAAAACCTCTTTGTGATTAGGTTCCATAATTATCTCCAAGGGTTCAGTCTCTTGATCAATAGGGCCCGAGTTCAGTACGGACCCATCAACAGTCTCCATCAGAATTGGTGAAAGTCTCCCCTGGATTTTCACTCCATGCTTATTAGCAAAAACAATGTCCATAAAGTTTCCATTTGCTCCAGTGTCCACCATGGCAGAGGTAGATATCCACTGTGAGCCGTTGCGAAACTTGATGGAAATGAAGCAATGAGAGTCCTTGCTTTCCTTCTTAATGTTAGGTGCTATCAAAGAGATTGAATGGATGACTGCATTCACTGGTGGCACTGGTTCAGAAGAAACTGATTCATCCTCAGATAGGTCAGGATCCGCTATAACCGCTACTGACTTCTGTCGACGACTTGGAAAATTAATGAGAAAGTGATCAGGTTTACCACACTAAAAGCATTGATTCTCCCGAAGTCTGCGTTCCCTTCTATTGGCACTTTCACGTTTTTGTATGCTGTCAATCTGCATAGGTTCAGCATCAGATTCAGTGTATTTCTTAGTTTCAAAGTCTCTAGAGGTGGAGGGTGGAACAGATAAGTACCGATTATTACGAAGCCAGGTAGAACTTCACTTTTCTTGCCTACGCTCAGACAGTCAAGTATCAATACGAACACAATGATGTATAAAATCATCAAAATTTGTGGGAGCATCAGCACAAGCTAATTCATCTTTAAGTGCATTAGATAGTCCATTCTTGAAATATGTTAATTTTGCAGCATTATTCCATTCAATGTCAATGACCCACCTTCTGAATTCTGTGGCATATTCGGAAACCGAGCGTCTTCCCTGACATAAAGCCAATAATGTTGCTTCTGCTGTTGCACATCGATTAGGATCATCAAATACTTGCCTCACAGCTACAAGGAAGGCTTCCAAATCATCAAGGTATGCATCATTGGTCTTAATAAGGGGATTAGCCCAGGCTACAGTGTTATGTGTCAGAAGCATAATAATACACAGCACCTTAGATCTGTCAGTTGGGAAGTGAGAAGGGTGAGCACCAAAATATAGGTTGCATTGATTAATTTATCCAGGGAACTTATCATGGTCCCAACCAAACCTGAAGGGTAAAAGAGGCAAGGTGGATGAAGAAGCTGGAACCATGGCCCGGTTTTGAAGTTCCTGAATTGGCTCTGCATGTTGAGCCACAATGTTTTGTAAATCCTGAGTTGTTTGTCCGAATACTTGCACATTATGAGATGTTTGGTTTTCAAATGCCACTGTGTTTTCAAATTTTGCATTTCAGTGTATATATTAGTCAGTAGACAGTTCATATTATTTACACGAACCTCCAAGCTCACTTCCTCAGCGGATTCCATAGTTTGGGCTCGAGTATCCTGTTACGATACTGGTAGACATGGCTGGAATCTGGTGGCCAGATGGAACAAGCCAGGTGCAGTTTAGAACTGTAGAGTTGAAGTCCGTAGAGCAGCTTGAGTGAAAATCACAATGTTACGATACTGGTAGACATGGCTGGAATCCGGTGGCCAGATGGAATAAGCCAGGCACAGTTTAGAACTGTAGAGTTGTAGTCCATAGAGTGGCTTGAGTGAAGATCGCAAGGTGAATAATTCAGTGAAGAGTAGGAACAGTCTGGGGAAGACGGTTCAGAGGAGCAGGAGACTGGAACAAGTCACAATACTCGAGCAATGTTTGAATTGCCTCATGGGTATAAGTAGGCCCAAACAGGAAACAAGATGGCTCCCAGTCTGCACACATCGGCCATCTTTGTTAAGGGCAAATCCTAAGACAAACACAGCAGCCTCCAGTGGTGAGATGTGGAAGTGCAACACTATAGTTCAGAGTGAGCAAAACAGCGGCCACTAGTGGTAAATTAGAAAAATGCATCAAATTCTCATATACTGTGCCAGAGTGCCCCCCACAGTAATAGGGTTTCCCAAAGTCCCACCAATAGAAATAATTGTCTGCCAGAGTGAATTTAGTGTTAACAGTGGTAATAATGACCCCATTGTGCCCATACTAGTAATCATGTTCCCGATTGTCAGTGGTAATAATTCCCCTTATAATGTGTGCCAGTAGAAAAATGCCCCCTAATGTGTCAGTACAAAAATACCCTCTTATAATGTGCCCCAGCACAACAAAATACCCCTATAATGTGCACCAGTACAAAAAATACCCTCTTATAATGTGCCCCAGCACAACAAAATACCCCTATAATGTGCACCAGTACAAAAAATACCATCTTATAATGTGAGCCAGTACAAAAAAATACCCCCTTACAGCATCTTTTCAAAGATGGCAGCTACACACTAATCGTGCAGCTGCCGAGCGGGGGGTCCACTGTCAGTGACAACAGGGCACCCCAGAGAAAAGGCAGGGACTTTCCTGTGGGTCCCTGCCTTCTAGATCGTGGTATACACAGCACTGAACGAGTGCTATGTATATAGCTCAGGAAGCCATGTGCACTCCCTGTCCTGGCCTGGTGACTGCCGAGGCCGGGGGAGTACAGGAGCTGCTGGGTCTTGCACAGACCTCGATCAGTCCAGCACTGTATTATGCTGTACAGGCTCTCTGGGGGGTGTATTTCCCCTGTAACTGGGGCTACTATGTTAGCCCCAGTTACAGGAGAAATCAATAGTGAGAAAAAAAATGAAGTTAAATGTCCCCCAGAGGTCTTATATGACCTTATGGGGGGCACAAAGTGTAAAATTAAAAGTATAAAAAATAAAGAGTTTTATTTAAAAAAAAAAGTTTAACATATAAGAAAAGAAATCCCCAAATACGTATTACAAATAAAAAAATAAAATGAAATAGACTTATTTTGTATCACCGCATCCATAACAACTGGCTCTACAAATATACCCCATCAAGTGAACTGCGTAAAAAAAACTAATAAAAAATATGCCAAAACAGCTTTTTTTAGTCACCCCACCTCCCAAAACAACATAATATCAATCAATCAAAAAGTCGTATATACCCCAAAATGGTAGCAATAAAAACATCACCTCATCCCGTAAAAAATGAGACACATGACCATAGCAAGAAAAATTAAAAAAATATGGCTCTAAGAAAATGGCAACACAAAAAAATGATTTTTTTTTTAAATGTTCTAATTGTGTAAAACGTAAAAATAAAAAAATAGACATATTTGGTATTGTTGCATCTGTAAGAAAGTCAAATGTACCCCAAAATGATGCCAATAAAAAGTACAGCTTGTCCCACAAAAAATAAGCTCTTATGCCGCTCAGTCAACAAAAAATAAAAGTTATCGTTCTTAAAAACCATGACAGAATATTACATGGAAAAAATACTAAAAGTGGCCCTGTTTTGTAGTTGGGTCCAAATTGATGGAAGGCAGGGCCAACAATACCATATTGTGGCACATTATATCATCACCAACAGAGCCAAATACCACAGTCCATCACAAATTACTGCCAGCAGCACAAAATATATCCGCAAAAACTTCCACTGGCCAGTCGTGAGGAGGGCCCAGGTGGCCCCCTAGGCATCGGCCCACCGGGAAATTTCCCTGTAAGGTCTATGGCCAATCCGCCCCTGGTTTGCGGCCACAATTGAGAGGGATATTCTCTTGTTATCTTTTGTGAAAAAGAAAGTTTGGGCCTAACGCACCATTTTCTTGAAAAAAAAAAAAAAATTTTTTTTTCATTTTCGCAGCCAAGTATTATAAATTCTATGAAATGCCTGTTGGGTGGTGTAGTTTACAAAATGTGGTCACTTTTTGGGGGTTATCACTGTGGGGGTATCTGTTCAAATACAACATAGCGCCCAAAAAAGCATTCCAACAAAATCTGCCCTCCAAAAACCATACAGCGCTCCTTGACGTGCCCTGCCATGTGCCCATACAGTGATATACGACCACATATGGGGTGTTTCTGCAAACTGCAGAATCAGGTTTTGTTTTGTTGTTAACCCTTGATGAAAAAAATGATTCAAATTAAAATCAGCTTAGGAATCTCTTAATTCCTGTGGAATACTTAAAGGGTTAACAACATTTGTAAAACCAGTTTTGAATAGTTTGAGGGGTGTAGTTTCTAAAATGGGGTCATTTATGGGTGGTTTTTATTATTTGAGCTCCTCAAAGTACCGTATTTTTCGCACCAGATTATAAGACGCACCCCAGATTTTAGAGTAGGAAAGTAAGAAAAAATATTTTTCATCACACCTCATATCAAACCCCCCATAAATTTCAGGACATCACATCAGACCCCCATATCAGCCCTCCATGTCAGAACCCCAACAGCCCTCCATGTCAGACCCCCATCAGACCTCAGATCAGCCCACTGTGCCCCCATCAGACCTCAGATCAGCCCATCAGCCCCCATATCAGCCCACTGTACCCCCATCAGACCTCAGATCAGCCCACTGTGCCCCCATATCAGCCCACTGTGCCCCATCAGACCTCAGATCAGCCCACTGTGCCCCCATATCAGCCTACTGTGCCCCCATCAGACCTCAGATCAGCCCACTGTGCCCCCATATCAGCCTACTGTGCCCCCATCAGACCTCATATCAGCCCACTGTGCCCCATAGCCTACTGTGCCCCCATCAGACCTCAGATCAGCCCATCAGCCCACTGTGCCCCCATTAGACCTCAGATCAGCCCACTGTGCCCCCATATTAGCCTACTGTGCCCCCATCAGACCTCAGATCAGCTCACTGTGCCCCCATATCAGCCCACTCTGTCCCATCAGACCTCAGATCAGCAAACCCTACCCCCATTAGACCTCAATCAGCCCCCATCAGACCTCAGATCAGCCCACCCTACACCCATTAGACCTCAATCAGCCCCCATCAGACCTCAGATCAGCCCACCCAGCCCCATAAGCATAAAATAAAAAACTCTCTGACCTGTCCTGTGCCGCGGCTCCCCTCCTGGTCCGGCGCTCCTCTGGCTTCTAAGGCCGGCGCTGCACTGTCACCTGACTGCGTGCAGCGTCAGGTCATAGTGCGCGCACCACGTCCTGACGCTGTACGCGGTCAGGACAGTGCAGCGGCCGGCCCGGAGAAAAAAGAAGCATCGCACCCGGAGGGGAGCCGCGGCGCAGGACAGGTAAGAGAATTTTTTTTTTATGCTTATGGGGCTGGGTGGGCTGATCTGAGGTCTGTTGGGGGTCCGGCACCTGATACATACAAGTGAGCGCTTCCATAATGGAAGCGCTCACTTGTATTCGCTTTATAAGACGCACCACAATTTACCCCCTACTTTTGGGGGGAAAAAAGTGCGTCTTACAAAGCAAAAAATACAGTACTTCAGAACTGACCTGGTCCTTAAAAAAGTTGATTTTGGAAATTTCAAAAATGGCTTCTAAAATTCTAAACCTTTAAACGTCCTAAAAATAAAATTACACTACCAAAATGTTGTCAACATAAAGTAGACATATGGGGAATGTTAATTAATGAGCATTTTATGAGGTATCTGTCTTAAAAGCAGAGAGATTCAAATTTAGAAAACAGTAAATTTTTTCACATTTTCGTTAACTTTTAGATTTTTTTTTATAAATAAAGGTAAAACATATTGACTCAATTTTTTTAAGTCAAATTTTTATGGAAATTGTAGTGGAAAACTGGGCAAAAAGTTCACTAAAATATTGGTGTGACAGGTTAGTGGGCAATGTCTTCATCTAATCTATAGATAAAATAATATGGAATCACTGTCCAAGTCCGATTTAGAGGATAGATATTTTTGCATGGGGTACACTTTGTATTTAAACTGCAAAATCACCACGTGGAAGATGCCAAATGAGGTTAACTGCTATAAACTCTTAAAACATATAAAAAGATATGCTTTGTAGTTTTAATTTAATTTCATAATGAATTTTAATTATGGAAAAATAAACAATGCAAGATTATTGCTTTAGTGGATTAAAGAGATCATTCTTGAAAAGCCATGACATATGGAAGTCCTAACAGAAGACATGAATCTAAGCACAGCAGAATATTGTTAGTACAATATCCTACAGATTGCCATGTGCATGAAGACAAAAAGAACACTCAAAAGTCCAATGATGCCACATTGAACGAGACAGCATTTTCCATATAACTAGCTGTTTAGAGACACTAAACAACTTCATTGATTCATTGGATGCTGTAATGTAGCAGGTATGGACCCACAGTGCACTGAGCGGATATGACTTAAAGGGGTTGTCCCACAAAAAATATTCTAGTTTTAAAACCAGCATCTGGATCTGAATACTTTTGTAATTGCATGTAATTGAAAATTTAGCATAGCCACTGAGTTATTCAATAAAATGAATCTGTATAGCACCACCTGCTGTTTGTTTTTTTGTTCTTTGTCTTACTCAATGAGATGGCCTTCAGCTGCCTCCTGAGCTGTGATAGGGAGAGCATGGACACACCCCATTAGCTGCAGCTGAAAAGACACTCCCTTTCAGCTGCCAGCTTGATATAATTATATACACAAGAAGAAATAGTGGGTCACCAAATAATATTGTCAGGACCGGCAGTCATTGCACCCGTTCTGCTGGTCCTGCCCCTGACTCTGGTGGTGAGGTGGTTGCCCGGGGTCAGGCTTCGTCCGCTATTTCGTCAGGCTCCTCCTCCAGCCGGTGGTCTCTGGCTGTGGATGTGCGTCCCAGGCAGGGGACGCGCGCAATGGTCATAAGTGCCAGGGACGTGGCTGGTGCGCACTCTCGCTCGCGGCCTGTTACTGGTCGCCGGAAAACGCGAGCAATATAGTGTCTGTTTATTTTCTGTTTATTGGTATCTCATGAGTTAAGTTTTTGTTCCTTGCTTCTCCTCCCAGTCAGCTGGTTGGGTGGGGTCTGCTAGGTATTTAAGGCCCTCTAACTTTTACCTAGCTGCCAGTGTTTGGAGTTTCCTTGCTACTACCTGGTTTGCTATTTTTTGCTCTGCAGTTTAGACTCTTTATGTTCTTTGACCCTTGGCGTGTTTTTGACTACTTCTCTCTGCTTGCTGATTTTGTTCCTGACGTACTCTCCTGGTTTTGACGCGGCTACCTGACTACCCATTTGGTTCTTGTTTGTCTGTCTTGTTTGTCTTCCCATCCCCCGCACTTTTGTTAGTGTATTTCCAGTCTTCAGGCTGTTGGCTCAGGGGTTAGCCTGAGCGGGCAATAGGCAGGGAAAGGGGTTGGGATTAAGCTTAGGGATCACTTATCCCTTATCTGTGTATCCCAGCCCAGACAGAAACACTGGCCCAAAAGAGGCCTGCAACCTGCATACGTCCAGCTACGTTCACTCCACCTATGGAGCCTATGTCAGCTGTGGTCGCACAGGTCCAGGCCTTGACCAAGTTGGTTCAAGATCTGGCTATCCGCCTTCAGGTTCAGGAAGACATGCATGCTACGGCCCCGGTGCCACCCCCGGCCGTTCAGTCACCTGCACCTGAACCTAAGGTTCCCCTTCCTGACCTTTTTCCGGGCGATCGTAAGAATTTTTTTTCATTTCGGGAAGGGTGTAAACTTTATTTTTCCTTACGACCTCGGTCCTCTGGGACAGAAGCGCAAAAGGTGGGGTTGGTTATGTCTCTCCTGCGGGGTGACCCGCAAAATTGGGTGCTTTCCTTACCTCCTGATTCACCTCTGCGTTCTTCTCTGGACAGTTTTGGACTCGTTATTAGCTCATGCAGAACCTAAGACTCTTGACGAAGGTATGACCCTCGCCATCCGGGCAGATCGACGCCTAAGGTCCAGACGACCACATCGGGTGTCTCCCGCCCCTCAGCCGACCCTCAGTCCGGTCTCATCTCTACCTGGGCCTGAACCAATGGAGCTCGGCAGTATCACCCCAGAGCAGAGGAGGGAACATCGCCGGAAGAATCGACTATGTTTCTACTGTGGGAGTCCCGAACAACAGCTAGATGCCTGTCCCAAGAAGTCACAGCAGGAAAAACTTCTGCTCCTAGGCAGTTGTCGGGAGGACTGCCTAGGAGCTAAGGTACTCCCTAAAATTTCTAAAATGTTTTTGCCCTGCACTATTGAGGTCCAGTCAGCCTCATGTACAGGTCTGGCTTTTCTGGACTCGGGTGCAGCCGCTAATTTCATCGACTTGGATTTCGTGTCCCAGGTTTTGTCTTTCATGATTCCGTTGTCCCCTCCTATCCTAGTATCAAGTGTGGATATGACCCCATTGCGTGCTGGTTTGGTCAAATTCTGCACCCCCGAGATAAAATTGGTGGTGGGTGCACTACACATAGAATATTGTTCTTTTCTGGTTATGAAAAATTTGTCGGTGAACGTTATCCTGGGCATGCCCTGGCTCCAGGAACATAATCCAGTTATTGACTGGGGTACACTGGATCTTGTTCGCTGGGGTCCTCAGTGTAAGGCCCATATGTCTCAGGTCTCACTCTGTACCACGACTGCATGTGATGCTGGGATCCTGGAGTTTATCTCTGATTTTGCAGATGTATTCTCCAAACCCCTGTCTCAAGTCCTTCCTCCTCATAGGGATTTTGATCTCTTGCCCAAAGTCAAGCTGCCTAAGGGTCGTATTTATAATCT
Organism: Rhinella marina; assembly: GCA_900303285.1. Classification (NCBI taxonomy): domain Eukaryota; kingdom Metazoa; phylum Chordata; class Amphibia; order Anura; family Bufonidae; genus Rhinella; species Rhinella marina. The sequence goes on along the minus strand of ONZH01011840.1, from coordinate 76,042 downwards.
GTCTGTACCTGAAAGAGAGTCGCTTAAGCAGTATATTGATGAAAGCTTGGCTATTGGGCATATTAGACCTTCTGAGTCCCCAACGGGGGCTGGGTTCTTCTTTGTGGAGAAAAAAGATGGTGGGTTAAGGCCGTGTATTGATTACCGCGAATTAAATAAAATCACGGTCAAGAACTCTGGACCTCTTCCTCTTATTCCGGACCTTCTGAATAAGGTTTCTGGGGCCAATTGGTTCTCCAAATTAGATCTAAGGGGAGCGTGTTAAAGGGTTAATTAATTACTAATATTTTGTTGAATATTATTAATTAATATTCATAAATAGGCGTAACCGGCTGACGCTAGCTCCGCCTATTTACTTCCCACACTGTTCTATTCCCTTCACGCTACGACTACCTTATACCGTAGCGACGACGGCTATGAAAACCACGTACGCTGTATTTTAAACAATAAAAGGCTTTATCAAACAAAACAATGTCTACCGTCTAATTCTTAGGACTATATCTATATATATTTATATCACCGTATATAAATATATATACATCTATATCCGCATACAATACAATATTATGCACTGACTACACTACACACTCCCACTAGTAATTTCCACCCACAATACTAACTAGATAATACACACACTCACAATATACAGATAGCAACCCACCCTCACCTATACTATACTGTCCCTGGGATATAAAGGGTTAATGAGGGATATTGCAGGGGTTAAATGGACAGGGACACTGGCAGGGCAGCAGGGGTTAGCCCAGGTCCACAGGGTAAGGGTACAGGGGTTAATGCAGGGCAGCAGGGGTTAAGTAAGGCAGGGGTACAGGGGCACTGGCAAGGCAGGGGTTACAGGGGCACTGGCAAGGCAGGGGTTACAGGGGCACTGGCAAGGCAGGGGTTACAGGGGCACTGGCAAGGCAGGGGTTAAATGGGGTTATGCATTGGTGGTTCAGGGGAACCAGGGTACTCAGCCAATCCCAGGGGTCTTGCTCGTTGTCTAAGGGGTTGCTCGTCGTCCAAGGGTTGATTCCCGCTTCTCTTGCTCGTTTTCCAAGGGGGAGATTCTCTCTTGGGGGGGATGCACGGCTCAACTGATGAGCACAGGGCGATCGGGGTTTTTAAACCCAATCGCCCGCGCTCCCGTGTTCCCGCGCTGCCGGTGTGCGCGCTTGTGAGCGCACGCTGGCAGCCCTGTGCGCACGTGGTCTGGCGCAGTGAAATGACGTCACTGCGCCATCACGAGCGCACAGGAATTCACAGGCGGAGGATCTCTTTGATCCTCCTGCCTGTGAATCACCCTCGTATCTCCGGCGCTGTAATTACAGCGTTGGAGGAGGGAGGAGAAGAGGGACAGGGAAACCTTTTGTTTCCCTGTCTTGTTAATCACCCCCAGCAGCGCTGAGGGTAATTAACAGAAGGGACAGAAGATCGATATGATCTTCTGTCCCTTTGAAGTACCTGAGACTGGACCAGTCATCAGGTCTCCATCTGTCCCCAGCAGATGGGCGATTGTCCATCTGCTGGGGGCTATGGGGGGGCACCTGGCTGAATACATGTATCTTAGATACATGTTCATGACTGGGAATCATGCACATGTATCTATATACATCTGGGGGACATTATATACATATACACTCACCGGCCACTTTATTAGGTACACCTGTCCAACTGCTCGTTAACACTTAATTTCTAATCAGCCAATCACATGGCGGCAACTCAGTGCATTTAGGCATGTAGACATGGTCAAGACAATCTCCTGCAGTTCAAACCGAGCATCAGTATGGGGAAGAAAGGTGATTTGAGTGCCTTTGAACGTGGCATGGTTGTTGGTGCCAGAAGGGCTGGTCTGAGTATTTCAGAAACTGCTGATCTACTGGGATTTTCACGCACAACCATCTCTAGGGTTTACAGAGAATGGTCCGAAAAAGAAAAAACATCCAGTGAGCGGCAGTTCTGTGGGCGGAAATGCCTTGTTGATGCCAGAGGTCAGAGGAGAATGGGCAGACTGGTTCGAGCTGATAGAAAGGCAACAGTGACTCAAATTGCCACCCGTTACAACCAAGGTAGGCAGAAGAGCATCTCTGAACGCACAGTACGTCGAACTTTGAGGCAGATGGGCTACAGCAGCAGAAGACCACACCGGGTGCCACTCCTTTCAGCTAAGAACAGGAAACTGAGGCTACAATTTGCACAAGCTCATCGAAATTGGACAGTAGAAGATTGGAAAAACGTTGCCTGGTCTGATGAGTCTCGATTTCTGCTGCGACATTCGGATGGTAGGGTCAGAATTTGGCGTCAACAACATGAAAGCATGGATCCATCCTGCCTTGTATCAACAGTTCAAGCTGGTGGTGGTGGTGTCATGGTGTGGGGAATATTTTCTTGGCACTCTTTGGGCCCTTGGTACCAATTGAGCATCGTTGCAACGCCACAGCCTACCTGAGTATTGTTGCTGACCATGTCCATCCCTTTATGACCACAATGTACCCAACATCTGATGGCTACTTTCAGCAGGATAATGCGCCATGTCATAAAGCTGGAATCATCTCAGACTGGTTTCTTGAACATGACAATGAGTTCACTGTACTCAAATGGCCTCCACAGTCACAGATCTCAATCCAATAGAGCATCTTTGGGATGTGGTGGAACGGGAGATTCGCATCATGGATGTGCAGCCGACAAATCTGCGGCAACTGTGTGATGCCATCATGTCAATATGGACCAAAATCTCTGAGGAATGCTTCCAGCACCTTGTTGAATCTATGCCACGAAGAATTGAGGCAGTTCTGAAGGCAAAAGGGGGTCCAACCCGTTACTAGCATGGTGTACCTAATAAAGTGGCTGGTGAGTGTAGATGTATATATATAAATCTGGGGCATATATACATACATCTATATGTATCAGGCACATTGGGACTGAAGGGGCATGAATGGGGGCACATAAAAGGGGACTGTTGGGCCATCTGAGGCCCAAACATGCATATGGGGCCAGAGACCCCAACGTGGGGTCATATAGATATATATATACACATGTATACGCATGCCTGATTAAAGGGGCATGCACGTATATATATATATATATATATATATATATATATATATACATACAAATATAACAGGGCCAACACTTCCTTCTACAATCCCCCTGTTGTCGAGAACACGACAAATTTTTGGGGGTAGTGTTGGGATGTATTTGCCTCCTCAACCCCACTTACATTGGATAACAGTTCAGTTCTAGATACCTAGACATCACCCCTCGGGGCTATGACCTCTTTCCTGCCCTTCACCGTAACCCAACGTCTCCGTCCACGGGATATACCATCCTTGCCTTTCTTTGTCTTTGTTCTTTGAGTATCAGCTTCTCCCATTTTCAACTTTTGACTTCTGGGATGGCTTCACTCTCATTTTCTGGTGGTGTCGGTCTTCAGCTGCTCCCACTGTATTCTGGGACGGCTTATCTCTCATTTTCTTGTGGCGTCGGTCTTCAGCTGCTCCCACTGTATTCTGGGACGGCTTCACCTTTGATTGCCTGGGTCGATCCATGCAGCCCCTCCGGATTTTTTTTCTCTTTGGGGTGTGGTCGACCGGGGAATGGAGTAAGAGGACGCGACTTTTCTTCCGACTATTCTTTCACCTTGATTGAAGAGTATGTCGTAGAGGAGGTTCTCCCATGGACAGATTCGTAGGTCTTTACAAGGCAGGTCAGAATTTCTAGAATGTGAGGTGATGTCATAGTATCTAAATTCTAACTGCGGGAAGAAGCCCTGCACCAACTATCATTCAATCCATCCCTTACGAACGTCATCACCAGAGTTGAAGTGACAAATACTTTCAGGAAGTAAGGGGAACTATCCCTACAGTGCCCTAATCTAATCCCACATTCATACAAATTTTCCCAACTCTCCCCACTGCCCAACACACCCAAATCAACATTAAACAATAATATACAAATAAATGTTCGTTTAAGGCGTTGTGGGGCTTCAGGACCGGGTCGTAATCCTGTCCCAAATATCCACACGAGTTCTCCGGTTCTTGGGATTTCCAGGTGTTAAACCCTGAACCTTCTCTATCTCTGTCTTTCGTGTGTCTCTGCTTGGTTCTCCTGTAACTGGTTGGCCAGCCTTGTCACCCTCCGGTAAATAAAACACAGTCCAAGATACATGGCGATGACCAGGACCAGCAGAATAATCACAGGGTGTATTAGCAAATTGAAGAAGGAGGTCGCTTTCGGGCTATACCCGAACAGGCTCTCCCACCACAACCTTCTGAGTCTTTGTCCAGAGCCTGGGAGATCCCTGTTATTTTAGTCCGGATTGTGGCTCGGTGCTCAGCCTCTTGAAGACCTCTGATAATTCTGTCTTCTTCACCGAAGTCTAACAGGAGCCGCTTGAGTTCTCTGCCGAAGCCAAGTGGGATCCTCTGGAGCCTCATGGGAGTATCGGGGCGGATATTGAGTCTTCACTCTGGCGTCATCGGGGTCCTTCCCTGTTGTTCTGCGACATCGATTCCTAATACGGGATTAAGGGTACAATACGCTCCTGGGAGGATTTCCCCTCTTTCGGTGCAGTTAAGTCAGTAGATGGAATATGTAGTATTGAGCCCTTGATACCAACACCAATACCCTTGACCCATGTATCTCAGGCGGGATGAGGGTATTGGGTTGACCTTCATCTCACAGGACCCCTCGGAGTCCCAACACTGGTGTCTAAGCACCCGATCCTGACTACCCTGACAGAGGATAGCATCCTCTTTCTTCCAACATCCCTCTGTATCAAACAGATAAGGATGGCCGCCCTCATAAGTTAGGATGTCCGAGGTGAGCTGTGGATGAAGTACCGTCTTGTTGTTCATTACCACCCCTAGATTGATGGCACCGTATCCTTGTCTGATCTCTCCTGATACGGGTGCCAAAGATGACGCAGTGCAGGTGAGGTTCTGGCATCCATGCCATTGAATCACCCACCAGTTAGTATGATTGGCTGCAAAAGGGGATATCAGGGAACTTACCCTTTGCTGGAGGTTAAATGGATAGTGTCCCCCGTGTAAAGAGGACACGACATGTTTCAGATTATCTGAGAGTTCCCCTTGGACTTGCGTACATGCCAGGGCAAGCTGAGCTCTGTCTTGCTCTTCCAATAGACCCACAACAAGCCTTCTAAACTTCTCTCGCAGAGCAGAAGATAAAGAGGTTGTGGCGTTGATGTGCGCGTGCTGTAAACCCTCTAAGACATGGTTTACGTCAAGCTGGGTCTTAAATCCTTCCCCGGCATGTCGCACAACATCCCCGAGCTTACTCCTCAGAACCTCCATATCCATGGTGTTCAGGGCACCTACTCCTAATGCACCTCCACCCAATCCCATGGAGATCAGATCTCTCCTCCCCCTGAATTTCCTGTGTCGGGAATCCTCTTTTCTCACCTCTTGCCCCGCCTCTATCCAACCTCTCATCATGTCAATTTGGTTCCTCACAAACTCCTCACACCTGTGATCCCAGTGGTCCACCCGGAAGTCATCTACGGAAATTCGCCAAGTATATAGGACGAATTTTGTCCCCGTGATGATCTTCCATGGGGATGACAGCTGAGGAGCTATGGGGTCTGCCAAGTGATGGATAGAGACGTTGCAAGAGTCCCGATGTGGTTTGACGGGTTGAAGATGTTCTACTTCATACGGGACCTTGACCACTGTAACGCACACTTGGCCTCTACCCCTGAACTGATACCACTGGTCACTGTCTCCTGTCTGTAACGCTAGGTTCCCAATAGGTTTGGAACTGGACAGATAGACCCACTGTGTAAAGGACCAGCACCCTTCATCTACCACCTCACAAAAAGGCCATTCAAACGGACCATCTATATTGATGTTAAAGTTAATGTCACTGCCTCTGGGGTCTTTCCAATCAGAAGACACGTACCTACCTCGGTATTCCTCTGTCATAGGGTTGCCATCCATCCATACCTTCATACTGGGGGTATCCACCCCATTGCATACTATGTCCCATGTCCAGGGATTAGTATCCGACATGACCATCTGTGTATCCGGTTCCCAGTGGGCATAGGTGACGAAATAGTGCCCCGTCACCTCCGGTACACAGTCGCTCCTCATGATCTTGATCATGAAAGACCGTATGGATGGAGACCCCCTTACCAGAGTATACCTTGGATCCTTGGCATCGGTCCATACCTTTAAAACTGTTGCTCGATACAAGCCCTCCAGTTTTACCGGACCACTCTGATCATTCCACAAGGCCTGACCAGAGGTGCTGCAGTTTAACCTTAACATCATTACACTGGTACGTAGATAGTCCGTGGACACATGTCCTTGGACGTATTTGGATTCCCTGGTGATGATCATCTGAGAATCCCTCAGCATGCAATATGCTTTTAGGGTGCCTTTTACAGGTATGGGCCTATCAAAGTACGTCCTCATCCTCAAACCGCCTTGGCCATCCTTCTTTGGGAAGGTAGCCTTGAGGATGTACCATCCGCTGTACCCTGCCCCAGTGACATCGTCAGGACTCAGAACCCCTTCTTTTGTACACAACACCGTGGTAGTGTTGGCTTCCACCTGCTTGTAAGGGTGCAGGTGGGGGTCCCTAGACACCCATCTTAAAGACTTGATAGGTCTTGGTTCAGAGTCTCGAAAATGTCTGTATTCCTTGAGGCAGAGGGCGTGTAAATCATGTTGTATGGCAGACACGTTCTCTACAGGGGTGTAGTGTTGTGTTATCAAATATGGTTGGATGTGCACACCTTACTGGAAGAATAAGAGATACAGAGTATACAAAATGAAATAAAATTTTAATATTAAAATTCCTCACAGTGAGGTATGAAACATCAATATACAAGTAAAATAATCAATAAAAAAATTGTAATAGTATCAGTTCCCACTGTTTGGGCAAAACGTGCGGTATATAAGGTCACAAAAATATCGCTATGTGCCACAAAAGTTCCTTCACATATCAATCTAAAAGGCAATCTAAATATCTGGAGCGCTTGTCAGCATAAGAAGTTCTTCACATATAGAGTATTGGATGTCTTATACTTTTCTCACGTGATATGTCTCATTATATGTTAGAGGGTATTAGAAGATATTAACTCTTGTTCCAATATTTCTCATCCCCACGAGGAGGCACGAACAAGAGTACTCGGGGGTACTGTAGTCTCTTACCCCACCATTCGTACCAATCTGGTTCCTAGTCGGTCTCCCGAGTCTGCGGTGGTAGATTGTAGTACGTGCGTCTCCAAGAGGTCACGTGGTCATCGGCTCACCACGGATATCGCGTGGTTTGGGCGCGATGAACAGCCCCGTCAGCTTCGGGCGTTGGTATAGCAGAGTTGGTATAGTGGAGTCCTCTGAACAGCTGTTTGATCAAGGTAAATACCTTCAATGGATTCCCGAGTGTTACACTTGCCTTAGTAGGATATTGGGAAAAGTCCACAAAATGGGGGCAATGTACATAGGGTCCGGACCCCAAAGGTAATAAGAAGCCCTTATTTGTCAACACGTCATACGCGTTTCGGAGCCACTGCTCCTTCTTCAGTGACGATTTGCAAATGATTCTATACCCCACCTTTATATAGGATGCAAGTGTCCTCAGTAAAACCTGGAATGGATCATCCAAAATGACTTCTTGCGCATAGTGACCTTCTATGCGATCCTGTTGCGTTTTACATGCGCTCCTATTATATATATAGCTTAAATCATCATGGTGAATCCAGAAACAAATATATTCGCAAGAATGTAATATGCAATAATCACAATAAGACAGGAGTCACAAACTATAAAATATAATATAAAGTGAGAAAGATCAAACCGCAAGCAGGCAAGCAAGACTGGAGGATATAGACGAGAGCCCACGGTCAAGGAGAGATCGAGGTGCTGGAAATAAAACAGCCAAACCTCGATGTCTCGTCGGCCATGGGCCCCTCCCCTGGGATTATAAGAATCCAAAAAGTTCCACCTCTGCATTAAGTCCAGCTGGAACCAATGTGTTAAAATAAAAAATCCTTTTGGATTCTGCACGGGACATATTTTTAATATGATTCCCGCCCCTCCAATGTGGCTTGATTGTCTCTATGGCGACATACGTTAGACCACTTGGGTCTTTATTGTGGCATTCTTTAAAGTGTCTCGATAGTGTATGATTCTCTTGACCCTTCCTAATGTTTGCTATGTGTTCTGAAATTCTCTTCTTCATTGTGCGTTTCGTCCTCCCTATATACTGTCTTTCACACGGACATTTCACAATATAAATAACATTCTTTGAACTGCAGGTTCGAAATTCATCAATCTGCCAACGATAGTCGCCCTGTGTGGCATGAATCCATTCTGTTCTTCTATTATCAGTGGTGATGTTACAGTTGCCACATTTCCCACATCTAAAGAAACCTTTTAGTCCAAACCAACTGGTTAGTGTCCCCCCAGATGGTGTAGATTTAATACTAGGGGCAATTCTCGAACCTAGAGATGGTACCCTCGTGTATATAATCGTAGGTTTATCTGGTAGGGATGGGCCTATGATTTTATCTTTCAATAAATAATGCCAATGACGATTGATGATCCTCTCTATCTTTCTGTAATCTGAACTGAACGGGAGGACAAGTCTCATTGTATTATCCTCAACAATTTTCTGAGTTTCTCTGGTTTCAAAAAAGGTTTTTCGATCCATATCTCTCACTTTATTTAACGACTCTAGTATCTTATTCTAGCCAAAAAAGCACGATGCGGAAGTTGCCATTTCCTCGAGCATGGCGAGATACTCGTCCGAGCAGCGAGCACTTACGAGTACCCTAATGCTCGAACGAGCACCAAGCTCGGACGAGTATGCTCGCTCATCTCTAGTGGCCACGTATGCATACTGACGTTTATGCTTTTGTTCAGGCTTGTCAAGTCTGTGCGCGGGGAAAGATCCCCAGGAGACGTCCTGAGGGACCTCTTCTCCCGCTCCCAGTGCCAGACAAACCCTGGTCTAACATTTCCATGGACTTTGTTACTGATTTGCCACCATCCCAGGGGTGCACTGTCATTTGGGTGGTGGTGGTTCGGTTCTCTAAAATGGGTCATTTCATTCCGTTGAGAAAACTGCCATCAGCGGAAGAATTGGCTGATCTGTTTATCCAGCATGTGGTTCATCTCCATGGTATTCCTGATGAGGTGGTATCCGACAGGGGGGTACAATTTGTGGCTAAGTTTTGGCGAGCTTTCTGTTCAAAATTAGAAGTTAAATTGTCCTTTTCTTCTGCCTTTCACCCTGAAACCAATGGGCAGACGGAGAGGATGAATCAGGAGCTGATCCAGTACCTTCGTCTCTTTATCTCTGACTGTCAGCATCAGTGGGCCTTATATCTCTCGCTAGCTGAATTTGCTATCAACAATCACACTAGTTCATCCACACTCACATCACCCTTTTACTGTAATTATGGTTTTCACCCCAGGTTTTCTTTCTCATCGTGTTCTGTTTCTGATACTCCTCGGGCAGAATCCATAACTAACCAACTGTGCATAGTGTGGTCACGAGTTCAGCAGAACTTAAAAAAATCACAAAGCCAAATGGTCCACCATTCCAGGAATAAACATACTGTCTCTGAAACTTTTGTTGTGGGAGATAAAGTCTTGTTGTCTACTAAAAACCTCAAATTGAAAGTCCCGTCTCTGAAATTTGCTCCTAGGTTCATCGATCCTTTTGTCATAACTCATGTGTTTAATCCGGTATCTTTCAAGGTTGCGTTGCCCCCTGAATGGCGGGTCCACAATACTTTTCATAAAAATCTGCTAAAGCGCTATGTTGACCCTGTTGTACCCCTCCCTGACCCTCCCTCTCCGTCTGTTGTGGATGGAGATCTTGAGTATGAGGTGGAGAGGGTTCTGGACTCTAGGTTGGTGAGGAATTCCCTTCAGTACCTCATCCATTGGAAGGGATTCAGTCCAGAAGATAGATCTTGGGTCCCTGCTAGGGATGTGCATGCACCCCACTTAGTGAGATTGTTTCACCAGAGTCATCCTTCTAAACCATCTCTAAGTTCTAAGGGTCCGGAGGCCCCTCCTGGAGGGGGGGTACTGTCAGGACCGGTAGTCATTGCACCCGTTCTGCTGGTCCTGCCCCTGACTCTGGTGGCGAGGTGGTTGCCGGGGTCAGGCTTCGTCCGCTATTTCGGCAGGCTCCTCCTCCAGCCGGCGGTCTCTGGCTGTGGATGCGCGTCCCAGGCAGGGGACGCGCGCAACGGTCATAAGTGCCAGGGACGTGGCTGGTGCGCACTCTCGCCTGTTACTGGTCGCCGGAAAACGCGAGCAATATAGTGTCTGTTTATTTTCTGTTTATTGGTATCTCATGAGTTAAGTTTTTGTTCCTTGCTTCTCCTCCCAGTCAGCTGGTTGGTTGGGGTCTGCTAGGTATTTAAGGCCCTCTAACTTTTACCTAGCTGCCAGTGTTTGGAGTTTCCTTGCTACTACCTGGTTTACTATTTTTTGCTCTGCAGTTTAGACTCTTTATGTTCTTTGACCCTTGGCATGTTTTTGACTACTTCTCTCTGCTTGCTGATTATGTTCCTGATGTACTCTCCTGGTTTTGACGAGGCTACCTGACTACCCATTTGGTTCTTGTTTGTCTGTCTTGTTTGTCTTCCCATCCCCCGCACTTTTGTTAGTGTATTTCCAGTCTTCAGGTTGTCGGCTCAGGGGTTAGCCTGAGCGGGCAATAGGCAGGGAAAGGGGTTGGGATTAAGCTTAGGGATCACTTAACCCTTATCTGTGTATCCCAGCCCTGACAAATATATAATGTAACGGAGGTGCGCCAATCAGCGGCTTACCCTTCGCCGTAGAAGAAAAACAAAGTAATATGTAGAATTATGATGGGCACACTCCTCACCCAGACATGTCACAAATTGTTAATTAATAATACCTATAAATATGACATAAAATTGAAATCCACTGTGGTTGTATAAAATTATATTATTTCTTTATTTCAGTTAGACAAACATATAATCTCAGCGCTGAGAAGAAAATGTAAAAAATGTATATAAGAAATATATATATAAAAATATATATAAAAATAATTATAAGAAAATAATGTTCATAAAAATAATGTTCATAAAAAAAGAGTAGTCTTTTGTATGTGCCAAATTAATCCTGGTATCATAATGGTGGTATGATTGCCACGTCTTGTAAGAGATTGTTCCGTTCATTCATATATAGCTACATTAATAGTCTCCGATGGTATATATGTTATTCCTCTTAATGCTCTTATAAATGCCAGGGTACCTTGAATATAATGTGCACAATAGGTTTTTACTACTTTACCCCTTCCTGGGATCGCGCTGCAGAGTATTTCTGGCCGGAGGTTCGGGTGGTGATCAGGTCAGCATCAGCGCTAGTAGCAGGATGCTGTTCTGCTGCGCGCTCTCTATTCTCCACTCTGGGCGGCGTCCAACATGGCGTCCCACGTGTAAGTGATTGCGGTCCTGGAGTGATAGATGCGGAGACGCTGTACTTTATCAGCCAGAAGTAATGGATAACTTGGATTTTGCTTTTTTGGGAAATTGTCACGCGAGGTCGGCGTCGCGCTCCCTCTGCACGACATCGCCGGACCTCTCCGCCCCCCTAGAGACGAGCAATAGGGAATTGAAGTGCTGGTCTTGTCAGCCAGCACTTCATGAGTTAATTCTCTGTTTGGGTTTAGCCATGTGGTGCTGATCACACCACATGGCTACTTTGCATATTGTTTGGACAGCTTGCTCCGCCTCAGGTCATGTGATGCTGGCCACATCACATGATCCTGGGTGGGCTATTTAAAGATGGCAACTGCCTCACTCAGATGCCTGTGATTAGTTTATACTTTTGATCAGTGCTTGTGCGACCTTGTGTTTTGGATTTGCTATTTGGACTCTGACTTTGGACTTGGACTTGGACCTCTCTTCTCTTGACCCCTGGTATTTACGCTATCTCCTGTGTTTGACCCGGCTTGCTGACTACTCTATCATTGTGTTTGTTCCGTCTGTGTTTTGTCTCTCCCTGTGTTCCCTTTCCCTCCCTCTGCACTTACCCAGTATAGGGAACGTCTTCGTGGTTGTCCGCGGCCGCCTAGGGCCGTTTGAGGCAAGTAGGTAGGGAAAGAAGGGGGGTTCAAGTACAGGGCACACCTTCCCTTGTCTCCCCCGTGACAGAATCACAGGCCGTATCATATGGAGCAATTGCGGGTGCTCACGGACCAGGTTCAGGGTATGGCGCAGATGATCCAGGACCTGGCCGAGAGGCTCCTACATCAGGAGCAGCTACAACCTGCACTAGTAGTGGCTCCCTCCACATCTAACCCCATTGTGGAACCTCATGTTAAATTGCCGGATCGGTTTTTGGGGGACCGGAAAACTTTCCGTTCCTTTAAGGAGAGCGTAAAATTGTATTTTCGCTTACGTCCTCACTCCTCGGGTGCCGAGCAGCAGCGGGTAGGAATAATTATTTCCTTGCTGCAAGGTGATCCGCAGGAATGGGCCTTTTCTTTACCGCCTGACTCCCCAAGCTTGCAGTCTGTGGAAGCATTTTTTCAGGCCTTAGGCCTATTATATGAGGAGCCTGACTTGACTTCTGTAGCTGAGACTCAGCTCAGAGACATTCGGCAGGGTAACCGTCCAGTAGAGGATTACTGTGCTGAGTTTAGAAAGTGGTGTGTTTCCTCTGGTTGGAATGACCCTGCTTTGAGAAGCCAGTTTAGGGTGGGGCTGTCTGACCATCTTAAGGACTTACTTGTCAGTTACCCTACTCCTGACACCCTAGAGGCGGCCATGACACTAGCCATTAAACTGGATCGTCGAGTGAGGGAGAGACGGAGGGAACGTTCAGATATTCCTCAGGGTGTCGTCCTGCCTGAATCCCCTCTTCTGAGTCCACCTTCTACCAGGGTCCCGGAGGAGTCCATACAGTGGGGAGGAACTTTGAGAGATCAGAGACGCTTGAATGGAACCTGTTTCTACTGCGGTGAGACGAACCACTGGCTCCAGCAATGCCCGAAACTTCTGCCCTCTAGAGAGCTTTCTGCCGGAAGTAAGGTAACCCCAGCGGTGGTAAGGAGGAAAGTATTATTACTATTTCTCCATTGCGTACAACCAACTCAGGGGGTCCGGTAAGGCTTTTGTTGATTCTGGTTCTGCCATTAATTTTATTGATTTTGATTTTATACAATCTGTGGGGATTCCGCTAGTTCCTTTAAGGAGGGTGATTGAAATTATCGCACTGGATTCCACTCCATTGAATAATGGGAGAGTGGAGTTTTGTACTCCTGAGGTTGTATTAACTGTAGGAATTACCCATACCGAGACTTGTTCCTTCCTTGTATTAAAGGATTTACCTGCCGACCTTGTTTTAGGTCTGCCATGGTTACAGGACCACAACCCTGTGATCAACTGGTCGGTAGGTGAATTGGAAAAATGGGGAATGAATTGTGACAAATGTTGTAAATCAGTATTGCTGTTTGGAGGTACCACTGAGTCTCTTTCCTTGCCCAAGTATATCGGCGATTTTTCGGACGTTTTTTCCATGTCCGAGACTGAGTTCCTCCCTCCTCACCGGCAATATGATTGCGCCATCGACCTTATTGAGGGATCCAAATATCCCAAAGGTCGCATTTATAATCTCTCTACTCCTGAACGTCAGTCCATGAGGGATTATCTCAAGGAGAGTCTGGCCAAGGGTCACATCCGGCCTTCAGTTTCTCCCATGGGGGCAGGTTTTTTCTTTGTTGGTAAAAAGGATGGAGGATTGAGGCCCTGTATCGATTACAGGGAGCTCAATAAAATCACTGTTAAAAACAGATACCCGTTGCCCCTTATTCCTGACTTGCTGAATCAGGTCCAGGGGGCCTGTTGGTTCACCAAGCTGGATTTGAAGGGGGCATACAACCTAATCAGGATTCGTGAGGGGGACGAATGGAAAACTGCTTTTAATACCCCGGAAGGTCATTATGAGTACTTGGTAATGCCTTTTGGGTTAAGTAATGCTCCGGCAATTTTCCAAAACTTTGTCAATGACATTTTTAGACCATTTATTGGGAAATTTGTAATTGTCTATATTGATGACATCCTGATTTTTTCGGCAGACTGGGAAAGTCACGTATCTCACACCAGGCAAGTGCTGGAGGTGTTGCGTGAAAACAAGTTGTTCGTTAAAGGGGAAAAGTGTACCTTTGGTGTTCAGGAAGTGGCCTTTTTGGGATACATTCTCACCCCTTTTTCTTTCAAAATGGACCCAGTTAAAGTACAGGCCATTGTGGATTGGGTGCGACCTTCCTCTTTGAAGGCGCTCCAGCGATTTCTGGGGTTTGCTAATTTTTATCGTAAATTTGTCAAAAATTTTTCTGTGGTAGCCAAACCCATTACGGATTTGACTCGCAAGGGGGCTGATCTGGTCAATTGGCCCCCTGCAGCTATTGAGGCCTTTGAAAGGTTAAAGCAGTGTTTTATTAATGCTCCTGTGTTGGTCCAGCCTGATCAAAGTAAGCCTTTTGTAGTTGAGGTGGATGCGTCTGAGGATGGTGTGGGGGCTGTACTGTCCCAGGGGTCTTCCACCTTAACTAATCTTATGCCATGCGCCTTCTTCTCCCGCAAGTTCTCTCCTGCCGAGAGGAATTATGACATTGGTAATAGGGAGTTACTTGCAATCAAGTGGGCATTTGAGGAATGGCGTCATTTTTTAGAAGGGGCAGTTCACCGCATTACGGTCCTCACGGATCATAAGAATTTAATGTTTTTAGAATCGGCTAAGCGATTGAATCCTAGACAGGCGAGGTGGGCTTTATTCTTTACTCGTTTTGATTTTTGTGTTACCTTCAGACCCGGGAGCAAGAACGTTAAGGCCGATGCCTTATCCCGAAGTTTCAAGGCGTATCAGCCTCCTGACGTCCCTCCTGAGCCCATCCTGCCAGCTGATATCATCGTGGCCGCTACCTCATCTGACCTCGCTTCTGAAATCTCGGCAGGACAACATCTTGCTCCCATTGGTACCCCCAATGACAAATTGTTTGTGCCGGCTCATTTGCGATTGCAACTGCTGGGTGAGTGCCATAATTCTGTTTTGTGTGGACATCCTGGCATCAATGCCACCAAGGAGTTGGTCTCTAGGCAGTATTGGTGGCCGTCAATCTCCAGAGATGTTCAGGCTTTTGTAACTGCGTGTAACACTTGTGCCAGGTCCAAGAATACCAAGACACGACCTATGGGTGAGTTACATCCTTTACCCATACCTAGTAGACCTTGGTCACATCTGTCCATGGACTTTATCACAGACTTGCCGTGCTCTGAGGGTAAAACCGTGATATTTGTGGTGGTTGACAGATTCAGCAAAATGTGTCATTTTATTCCTTTGTGTAAATTACCCTCTGCAAAGGTCTTGGCGTCCGTGTTCATGGATAATATTGTCAAACTGCATGGTGTTCCTGAGAATATCGTTTCTGATAGGGGAGTACAGTTTGTGTCTAGGTTCTGGAGGGCGTTCTGTAATAAGATTGGTATCTCTTTGTCCTTTTCATCAGCCTTTCATCCGGAGACCAACGGTCAGACTGAACGTCTTAACCAATCCGTTGAGCAATATCTCAGATGTTATGTTTCTGATAACCAACATGTGTGGGCCAGATTCCTGTCTCTGGCTGAATTTGCAATTAATAATCGTGTTAATTCATCCTCTGGGATGTCGCCGTTTTTCTGCAATATGGGTTTTCATCCACGCTTTGGCTCCTGTTCCCCATCTGCGTCGGTTGTCCCAGAGGTCAATGATTTTTCTCAAGAACTGTGCACAGTTTGGGCACAGGTTCAGTCGAACCTGGAAAAGGCCCAAGGAGTTCAAAAAGCTAAGGCTGATAGAAAACGTTCTAAGGGTGTGAATTTTAAGGTTGGGGATAAGGTATGGTTATCGACTAAAAATCTCAACATGAGGGTACCATCCTACAAGTTTGCACCTCGCTTCATTGGTCCTTACAGGATCACCAAGGTGATCAATCCGGTTTCTTTTAGGTTATGTTTACCCGACTCCCTTCGTGTTCATAATGTTTTTCATGTGTCTTTGCTCAAACGTTATGTTGCTCCCGTTGGTCCTGAGGAACAGTCTCCTCCTCCGGTTGAGGTAGCAGGACAAATGGAGCATGAGATTGCCAGAATTGTGGATGTGAGAAGGGTCCGGAATTCCTTCCAGTACCTCGTACATTGGAAGGGGTTCGGTCCTGAGGACAGGTCTTGGGTACCGTTGACCAGGATGCATGCAGACTCGCTCATCCAAAAGTTCCATCTGCAGCATCCCGATAAGCCTGCTCCCGCTGGTAAGGGTCCGGTGGCCCCTCGTGAAGGGGGGGTACTGTCACGCGAGGTCGGCGTCGCGCTCCCTCTGCACGACATCGCCGGACCTCTCCGCCCCCCTAGAGACGAGCAATAGGGAATTGAAGTGCTGGTCTTGTCAGCCAGCACTTCATGAGTTAATTCTCTGTTTGGGTTTAGCCATGTGGTGCTGATCACACCACATGGCTACTTTGCATATTGTTTGGACAGCTTGCTCCGCCTCAGGTCATGTGATGCTGGCCACATCACATGATCCTGGGTGGGCTATTTAAAGATGGCAACTGCCTCACTCAGATGCCTGTGATTAGTTTATACTTTTGATCAGTGCTTGTGCGACCTTGTGTTTTGGATTTGCTATTTGGACTCTGACTTTGGACTTGGACTTGGACCTCTCTTCTCTTGACCCCTGGTATTTACGCTATCTCCTGTGTTTGACCCGGCTTGCTGACTACTCTATCATTGTGTTTGTTCCGTCTGTGTTTTGTCTCTCCCTGTGTTCCCTTTCCCTCCCTCTGCACTTACCCAGTATAGGGAACGTCTTCGTGGTTGTCCGCGGCCGCCTAGGGCCGTTTGAGGCAAGTAGGTAGGGAAAGAAGGGGGGTTCAAGTACAGGGCACACCTTCCCTTGTCTCCCCCGTGACAGAAATACTTTGCAATAATCCTTCTGATGCCTCTATATTAGGTCTATTGTCTTTAGATCTGCAAACCAAACGCGTTTCTGGGACTTATTAAAAATGCCCCTTCTTCAGTGGTTAGTAGATCAACTTGTGATCTGGGCACCTATATATAGTAAATCGTATTCTCATTAGGGGGAAAGGTCAAACCAAAAGCCTGGAACATTGGATCCAGGGATCTGAAAGTATAATCTACAGAGTCAGATTAATTGGCTGACATATATGTAATATAAGATCGTGTTTTAACGTTATTTTAACATTATTTTGCTATCATACTAATAATGTGCTAATAAAAAACTCTGCTATTCATTTAGACCATACATCCAAGAATTAATTGGTTCTCAAATATGTAGAAAATCAAAATGATAGTGGGTTGTCAGAAAAAACGGGTTGTCAGAAAAAATATTGGGTTGTCAGAAAAAATATTGGGTTGTCAGAAAAAAATAATAGTGGGTTGTCAGTAAAAAACTATAGTAGGTAGTCAGAAAAAATGGTTGATTATCAGAAAAAACATGGTAGTCAGACAAAATGATGAGTTATTCTACAGTTTATCCTGCAATTGAGGAACTGGTTAAAAAAGGAATATTGTTGTTATTGCTAATGTCACTTTCTGTTTTTGAGTCCTTATTGTAATCTGTGATTTTGATTTTCTCTATTGTTTCCTATGGTCTAGATCTCCCTCAATATGTTCTTTTCGGTATATATGTCTCAAAAGTACTTTACAGTGGTATGTGTTTTATTTTTATTGTTTGTATGTGTTTTAGTTTTATTCTTAGTGTGTTTTTATTTTTTAAGATTTGGTTATGTTTTATTTTATAATTTTGAGGTCTTCTAGCAGAGCAATGAATGGGGAGAACTCCGGATCCATGTGAGGTACAGGGTTGGTTCTAGCTTTGTTAGAAAGAGATTGTCATGTACTATATGATGTCTGATTTTCATTTTTTACATTAATCATGGGATAACCCCTTTAAGGCTACCCCCAAGGGTGTTTCCTAAGTGACGTCCCTGGTCTTCACTTTTTCACCCGTGTACAGGAATCTAAATCCTGCTGCAGGTGAACCACCAGGCTTCTACATCTTGGTATACTCTCCGTTCAGTAATATGTGATCTAGGGGATAGGTTAGAGCATAATCAGTGGACAAGTCAAGGTCAGGACAGGCAGAGTTTGTATAGTAGAGTATTCAAACAATAGGTCAGGGCAGGCATCACAGGTCAATGCAAAGATCAGGCAGAGGTCAGGACAAGTAGCACAGGGTCAACAGGTAAACAGGAAGAAGTTGCAGGACTAGACAAGCTAGGAACCTATAGCTCAGACATCTTCCAATAGGGAAGGTGCCCTATATACTCCAGGGAATGCTGCAATTAGATGGGGACAGATTAACCCATACACGCACTGGTCCTTTATAAGCCAGGGAGAGCCAATGCCCCCAGGGTGCGAGCAGCAGGAATCAGACAAGGACATCCTGCAGACGCACATAGCAGTGACGGGGAGGGTGAGTGTTCTGGCGGCTGTGTCTGCCAGTAAAGGAGAAATTTTGCTGGTCATGGAATTATGACATGGATCATCCTCAAAAATCTATTATGGATTTGTCTACTGCTCATCCTCAATGTGCTAACACACCATAACACTGACAACATGGCAAGTGTTTATTGACAATGTCATTTGTGGACAGGTACGTTAGTGGAAGAACAATTTTATTAAAGTGGTAACTATAGACTATGAGAGAAAATTTCTGACATCACAACACTCTGTCGGGATAGCAGATGGGACATCACACCTTTGTTTCTTTCTGATACTCTGCTGCTACATCACAACATTTCAGTCAGTTAGGGTGCAGGCATGGATTTCAATATCTGTCTCTAGGTCAGACCAAGATGTGCCACGCTTATTAAGAGGTGCGCACCTTAAATAACTTTCACTCTAACAATCTTTGATTTAAGACTAGAGTGTGAAATGCATATTATTTGACCTCCACACAAATGTATTCTACGTAGTTTTGCAGACAGTCGTAAAAAAACCATTTTACATCTGATTACATTGTGATGAGCAGCAAACTTCCTCACCTTCAATAACTGCATGAATATATGGTATAACATGTTTATGGAGACCACAAAACAGCAAAGAATGATGATATTTTCTTAATGAATATTCAAGATATCCTGATATTAAGTTGATCTCCTCCAAATCGGTCACAGGTGTTCACAGTGCACTCCACAAAATCACTTCAGCATATGGAATAAGCAAAGGGGTTGAAAACTGAGCTGAAGGACCACGTATAGTCTATACACACACACTCTCGTAATTTGCATAGTAATTAGGATTATCTCATAGGAAAAACAAATTATGATGACTGAGATTGCATAGTGTGGTAGATTCATTTATTTGGATTAAAGGAGGAAGGTTTAGAATTGCATAACGTCAGCAAAATATAAACTTAACCTGAGATATATCAGGTTTTCTGAATTATAATGATATTTTTAACATTTGCTCTGCCCAGCTTCTGTTAAACATCTGTCTCTTAGAGGTTTCTTAAAAGGAGTATATACACTCATTGACAAAAAAAACGCACCAAGAAGGAATTGATGGAATCGAAAGAAACTTGTGAATGTAGTCATGATATATGTAAGTGATTGCAATATTAGAGAAAAAGGATACGTTTATTTGGGAAAACTATACAATTGAAAGGAAGCTCCAGTACCTTGTTAGGCTGCCTCTCGCCTGGATACAAGATGAGATATGGTTGGGTATGGAGGCATACAGGTTCTGCAGTACAATTAACCACAAATGTTGCAGCTGGGTCTATAGATCCTGTACACTCATAGGTTGCGAAGCTGGCATCCCAACTGGCCCCATAAATGCTAAGTTGGCAATAAATCTGGTGAATGGGCAGCCCAAGGAAGTGCTGCAATCTGGTGGAGACATTCCTGGGAAACTCTTGATATGTGTGAGCTCACATAATCCTGCTGAAAAATATCAGTTGGAAGTCCTGCCATATGAGGCAGCACATATGTCTGCAGGATGTCCTGCACATATCGCTGTCCGTAGAAATACAGGTTTGTTGTTCATGACGCCACTGTGAACAAAGGCAATGGTGGCTGTCTTTCAATTGCAGGACATGATTCAGACAGAGACAGGAGTGTGAAGGTGCTACCTGTGTCTGGAAGGTGGACAACAAAACATGCCTGGCCACTACAGAATTTCATGCAGCCCCATCAAAAATTAAAATTTAGCAGGTTTCATTTAAATCTGCTTTTGTTAACATTTAAAGAAGAACTCCCGCAAAAATTTTTATTCTCTGACCTGTTAGAAAGGTGCATGATATAATCTGTAGTGAATGTCATTTTCTTGAAAATTTTAATTTTTATTAAAGCAAACATTTATTCAATAAAACTGTAAGCCGTTCCGTAAGAATTATCATATAGCAAGATTATAAGTCTGTACTACTGCATAGACCTATGCAGACATTTTCCGCAATGAGCAGAGTTTCGACATTATTTGACAGGAGCAAATGTATAGAATTGCTACAAACAACATTAAATATCATGCTGTCTAAACACGTTTTTCCAGAATGGTGAGAAAATAATAAAAAAAGAAAAATAGAAAAAGAATAATTGAACAAAAGAAACTGAACTAAACTAAACGTCGTCATGGTATGTAAGGCGTATTTGGAAACCATGGATGAGGCCTAACACGCAATTAAAGAAAGGCATTAATTTCATCTGTTTCAATGAAATTGTCCCATTTGTGCCATATTTTATGATATTTGCTGTTCTCTCCCATAATAGACCATTTAAGTCTTTCAAACCTGTTAATTTGGCTTATATCTGCAAACCATTCTCTAATCTTAGGGGGATCCTTCTGCATTTTCTTATCAGAGGACGAAATTGAAAGTTTCCACTCTCTTCTTATTGTAGCTGGGTCATGTGACCAACTCCCTGACCTCCAACTGACCCAGGACAGCAAGAAATTTTATTCCATGTCCTGCTAGAAATGTACATGATGTAATCAGTAGTGAATGTCATTTTCTTACCAGAGTCTGTACTTTTGACTTATATCATCCTGAAGTTTCTTATCTGTGTCATGTGACTAGGATTAGACCCACCAACTCACACAGAGACTTATGTGTGGACAGGAAGTCTAATTCTCTATGCATTCCTATGGGAGCCTCACTTTCAGTCTCATAGGAATGAATAGAGCAGTGACTGGCTTCCTGTCCTGGGTCAGTTGGAGGTCAGGGTATTGGTCACATGACCCAGCTACAATAAGAAGAAAGTGGATAACTCTCAATTAGAGTCCCTGATAAGAAGATTGCATTCACTACAGATTATATTATGCACCTTTCTAACAGGTCAGAGAATAAAAATTTTTGCGGGAGTTCTTCTTTAATTCACATTTTAGAAAAAACTAAGTCCTGTTACAAAGCCAACGTCAAGCCAATAATGAGCATCAAATTATAACATACAAGTCAGTCAGTGCTTGTTTAACCCCTTCACACCCAGCGCCGTAATAGTACGGCGCTGCGTGAAGGGGCTTGACGCCCGGCACCGTAGTAGTACGGCACGCTGATCGGGTGGGAGCAGGAGCTGCGCCCGCCCGATCAGCTGCAGGGGGCCGGCTGTTCCCAGTAGATGGACACCTGCTGCGTACGACCGCATCGGTGAAAACACCGATGGGGGCGTATTAACCCTCAATGTGCCGCGGTCAGCGCTGACCGCGGCACATGCGATGCGGGCGTAGGAAGAGAGAGTCCATCGGGTCATCGTGCTGCTGTGACGGGGACCCGATGGCTTGGATGGCAGCCCGATGCCTTCCTTAGGCATCGTGGCTGCCATCCCTGCGTGCCTGTGCAATCCAGCCCCCAGGAAGCAGGCTGTAAGTGTATTACATTTAGTAATACACTTACAGCCAATGCATTACAATACAACAGTATTGTAATGCATTGTAAAGGGGATCAGACCCCCAAAAGTTAAATAAAGTGAAAAAACTGAAAAATAAGTAAAAAAGTTTTACAAAAAAAATAAGTTTCAAGTAAAAAAAAAAAAGTGCACTTTTCCCAAAATAAAGTTTAAAAAAATTGTAAAAAAAAAGGGAAAAAAGAAAAGTACACATATTAGGTATCGCCGCATCCGTATCGACCGGCTCTATAAAAGTATCACATCATCCACCCTGCCAGGTGTAATAGCAGGCGATCAAAAAGGCATATTTAACCCAAAATGGTACCAATCAAACCGTCATCTTGTCCCACAAAAAATGAGACCCTACTTGAGACAATCGCCCGCCAAAAATAAAAAAGATATGGCTCTCAGAAAATAGCAACACAAAAATAAATCTAATGTGTAAAATTTAATAAAAATGAAAATGGTAGACATATTGGGTATCGCCGCGTCCGTAACAACCTGCTGTATAAAAATATCACATGATTTGCCCCTCAGGTGAATGCTGTAAAATATTTTTTTTTAAAACTATGCCAAAACAGCTATTTATTTTCACCTTGACTCACAAAAAGTGTAATACCAAGCAATCAAAAAGTCTTATGTACCCCAAAATGGTACCAATGAAAACGTCACCTCATCCCACAAAGAATGAGCCCCCACATAAGACAATAACGCAAAAAAATAAAAATCAATGGCTCCCGCAAACCAATCCATCAAAATCTGTGCTGCAAAATCCATATGGCGCTCCTTCTGTTCTGAGTCCTGCCATGTGCCCCCACAGCAGTTTATCACCACATATTTGGTGTTGCCATATTCAGTAGAAAATGGGGAACAAATTATGGGGTGCTTTTCTCCTGTTACCCCTTGTGAAAATGAAAAATTTGGGGCTAAAGCAACATTTTATTGGAAGAAATGAAACTTTTCATTTTCACAGCCAAGTGTTTCCAAATTCCGTAAAACGCTTAGGGGATCAAAGTGGTCAGTATCCCCCTTAATATATTCTTTGAAGGGTGTAGCTTCCAAAATGGGGTCACTTTTTGAGGGTTTCCACTGTAGGGGTACGTACCCTGTACACTGTAGGGCCAATTACAAAATGGTGCCAGAAAACCATTCTAGCAAAATCTGCCTCCAAAATCCGTATGGCGCTCCTTTCCTTCTGACCACTGCCACAAACCCATAGAGACGTTTACTACCACATTTGAAAAATTGCTTCTAAACTTCTATGCCTTCTAACGTCTGAAAAAGTAAAATGACATTTATAAAATGATGCCAACATAAAGTAGACATATGGGGAATGTAAAATAATAACTATTTTTGGAGGTATTACTATGTATTTTGAAAGTAGAGAAATTCGGAAATTTGGAAAAGTTTCCAAATTATTGGTAAATTTGGTATTTTTTTATAAATAAAAATGAAATATTTTGCCACAAATTTACTACTGTCGTGAAGCACAATATGTGATGAGAAAACATTCTCAGAATGGCCTGGCTAAGTAAGAGCGTTCCAAAGTTATTACCACATAAAGTGACATGTCAGATTTGCAAAAAATGGCCTGGGCAGGAAGGTGAAAACAGGCCCGGGGTTGAAGGGGTTAAAGGGCCTTTCACAGGTTCCGATGCAAAACAAATAGGGAACAACGATCAGTATTGTGATCATTCATCCCAGATTCAGTTTGCATACTGTCAGCAGTAAGATCCCAGGCTTTGTATTTTTCAGTAGCTGCCAGTCAGGAAGTCAGCCAAGGGAGTAAAACATCTCATTGACTCTACTTAATTTGATCCCCTCACGGTAAATTTATTTCAAGTAGCATTTGAATTTGAAACTGAACAGAGGCCACAGCTAGATCATATATTACCTTATTTCTGTACATTATTTTCTATATGACTCAATTGAAGCTATAAGCCATAAGACAATGCTGTCTTTCCCTGATCTAACTACTGACTGCCGTAACTTATAACACTATATCATCTTACTTCAAGCTTAAAATGGTGAAGTTGAAAATGCAGACAGGTTATAATAGAATGGATATAATGTTAAGCCCAGATGTGCCTGCTGTGTTAAAGCCAGCAGGATAGTATTTTCTAATCAATGTATGTGAGTGAGCTAAAGAACATATGATATGGTATGATCATATCATATATTATATCAATCTCACTATTAAACATTGTGGATCTTATATACACAATGTAATGGTTGATATCATTCCGGATTTCTATATATATATGGAGAGAGAGAGAGCCAGAGAGAGAATATAAGTTAACAGTTCAAAATTTTAGTGCCAAAAAGTCATACTTTCACAGGCCTTTTTCACACTGCGTCTGCAGTGTCAGCTTAACATTCCTGACAGGAGGATTTTCAATGGCAACCTCAAGAGTATGTGTTTATTGTATGCCACTAAGTGCTACCCACCCCCCTAGGCAGCCATGCTAAAAAACGCACACCACATACTGCACAGCATACTTTCTTTTACTGGATGATTACATATGGAAAAGCCCTATACTATATATTAAAATCATGTAAATGCCAGCAGATACCTATGCTGATGGAGGCCTGAAGAACAACCTTTTGGCACTGGTTTAATGGGGGCCTATGAGTCAATTTACTGTATGCACTGAGGGCTTTCCCAACACATATGTTAAGCAGA
Source organism: Rhinella marina (assembly GCA_900303285.1). Classification (NCBI taxonomy): domain Eukaryota; kingdom Metazoa; phylum Chordata; class Amphibia; order Anura; family Bufonidae; genus Rhinella; species Rhinella marina. The sequence continues at coordinate 51,474 of ONZH01011840.1, read as the reverse complement.
CACTGCAGATAAATCTCTTGATAGACTAAGTTAGTACCTCAGTCATGGTTCAAACATGGGCAGAGTTTCAAGGTAAAAGAAATGGCTGATATCATCAAACTAACATGAAGACACCCAAAGATGTATTTTCCAACAGTAATGTGGTATTAGTTTAGTGGCAAGTATTGTAGCTGTGTCAGACTGAGGTTTCTTGGACCCACCTTCATCTGTACAGAACATGTGAACATCCATATAAAATATACCAATATTAGAAAAATTGCAGTTATCATTGCACACAAGGGGCATATTAGCAAAGAGGCCTAATAGATTACTTGCAACTGTGATTGGTGCAAAAATTAGATCTTAATGAGTTGTCTGCTGCTGGTCAGGTGGACTGAGAGAGAGTGCAATTCATTTAAGAAAATATAGTGTTACAAAATATGGTAGAGCATTTTTATATTCCTGTATTCCCCATTCATGTAGACTGTTTATATATATAATATTATAAAATGTTACTATATATATTCAGAAAGTCTTCAGATCCTTTCACTTTTCTCACATTTTGTTTCCATATGTTGTGGCCTTGTGCTAAAATGACAAAAGTTTTCCGCATCATTCTGCACTCAATACTCCATAATGAAAAAGTGAAAACAGAATGTTAGAAATCTTTGCTAATTTATTGAAAAGGAAAAACTAAAATTGTGCACAAATGTATGCTGTCCCTTTACTCAGTAGTTGAAGCACCTTTGGCAGGCATTACAGCTTCTAGTCTTCTTGGGTATGATGTCACAAGGTTTGGACACCTGAATTTATTGAGGGAGTTCACAGTCCCTTAGTTGTCTCTAAGCCATTCCTGTGTTGTTGGATTGTCTTGTTAGAAGGTAAAGTTCGTCCCAGTCTGAGGTCCAGAGCAGTCTTTATCAGGTTTTCATTAAGAATATATCTGTACTTTATTCCACTCCTTTGCCTCAACTTTGACCAGTCTCCATGTCCCAGCCACTGAAAAACAACCACAAAGTATGATGCTGCCACCATCATGTTTCACTGTAGGAATGGCATTGCAGTGCCTGGATTCCTCCAAACACAATGCTTAGATGTTCAAATCTTGGTTTCATCAGACCAAAGAATCTTGTTTCTCACAGTATGAAAGTCTTTTAGGTTTTTTTGCAAACTTTCATGTATCTTTTACTGAGGAGAGACTTCTTTCTGGCTACTCTGCAACAAAGCCGAGATTGGTGGAGTTCTGCAGTGATGGCTGACCTTTTGGAAGTTTCTACCATCTGCACACAGGATCTTTGGAGCCAGAGTAACCATTGGGTCTCTTGCCAAGGCCCTTCTACCACGATTACTTAGTTTGGTGGGGCAGCTAACTCAAGGAAGAGTCCTGTTTGATACAAAATTCGTCGTTTTAAGAATTAGGGAAGTAAGTGTGCTATTTAGAACTTTCAATGCAGCAGAATTCTTTTTGTAACTCTTCTCTAGATATGTGTCTCCACCCAATCATGTCTCTGAGCTCTACATGCAGTTCTTTCTTCCTTATGGCTTGGTCCTTTTGCTCTGATATGCATTGTCAGCAGTGAGCTCATATATAGACGGGGTGTGTCTTTCCAAATCATGTCCAATCAACTGAATTTACAGTGGTCTCCAATCAAGGTGCAGAAATATAACATCTATAAGATGACCAAGAGAAATGAGAGGCCCCCAGAGATAAATTTCAGGTGTCATAGCAAAGGCTCTAAATACTTACTTCTACGTGAAATGTAACTTTTTCCTTTTTAATAAATTTACAAGCATTTCTAAAATTCTGTGTTCATTCCTGTGACAGTTAACAGGAGGTCTGTCAGATGGGCAACACGTGGTATAATCTGACATGTTTTCCTTTTTTGTTGTTGGTATTTACCACACCCTTTTCCTTCAGGTGTTCCTGGTGTGGTAATTGTCCCTCCCCTATTTATTGCTTCTTCCCCCTTGCGGTTTATAGCTTCAGTTGTTGTGGTGAGCAGTAGTTTGGTTCTCAGCTGAGATCCTGGAGCCTCCATTTCTTCACTGAAAGATAAGTTTCCTTTTCCTTCTGTATGTTTTGTTATTAGGCCTAAGGGAGACACCTGTTCGTCCTTCCTTTTGGAGGAACAGGTAGACTCATTCCTACTATGATGATTCCCCCATTCAGGGGCACTGTACCTTGCCACCACCTCTCAGGTATGAGCCTGATTTTTAATGAACTAGCACATGGTCTTGATAAGTGTCCTGAGTTACATAGTTACATAGTAAATATGGTTAAAAAAAAGACAGAGGTCCAACCAATAATTCTACTGTGTTGATCCAGAGGAAAACCCCTATGAGGGAGATGCCAATTACTAGGGTTAGACCAGCCCACCAGCCCGTCTCCCTCATACATGCCACATGTTTACGCGATAACTTTAAACAAAATTTGCGTAAATCAACAGTACAGATATGTCATGAGAAAAAAGATTATAATATATGTTTTACTAGATATCTTTGCTCTGAACTTTCAGTATCAGGCTTTTCTCTGGGTACAGCTCACTAAGGGCCTGATGTATGAAAACTGTCTAGGTCTAAGACTTTCTTTCTTTCATTTCTCCAGAGCACTACATGAAATGAAAGGGGAGCTCTGATTGGTTTCTGTGGGACAGCTTTCATACATAAAACCCTAGATTTTTTACATCATACTGCTTCACAGTCTAGAAAGTGAAACTACTAGCAGTGCTACATAACAAAGGCTTGGCAATGGCTTCTACACCTATAGTACTTTTTCATGTGTGTGCTTCTATATTTCTGAATTTGAGATGTTAGAAAACAGTTTTCCACCTTATATTCTATGTATAGCATATATAAACCATCAGAGCAGCTAGCCTCTCCAAACACGATCTCAGAGGAAAGCATACAGAGAGAACATGCAGTGCACAATTGATTTACGCACAGTTTATTGAAAGTTTAGATATACTAAGTACTTGCCTTAAAGGGGTTTTCTTAGCAGGTTGATTCACTGGCTGATGGCAGTTTGCACTTACTCTGTCTCCTCAGGCTGTGGGCGGGGGGTGGGGTGGTGGTTCCAGCAGTTAATAGCATATATTAACTTCCTCTGACAGAGCAGGAGATTGTGATCTCTAACACAATTACAGGTAAAGCCAGGCTTCTCAGTCCTCACAACACTTGGACCTTTTGCTTACTGCAGGTAATCACTCAGAGTTTATTCCCATCATTCTGTGGGGGTGAGGTCACTCCTGCTCTCAGCCAATCAGATAACAGTCTTTCTGGTCTGTAGGTAACGATAGAAACCTGTGTGCAATTAGAGTTACAAAGTTACAAAGTTAATCTTTGTAACTAGTGAGAAAACCCTCTTTAATCCTGTTTTCTCTAGCAGATCTGAGATGAGTGCAGCCATTCCTTCCCAGTGCCGTTTTCCTCTGATCTGTAGCAGAGGAGCTTCACTATTGAGCATCTACATAAAGGACAGCACACATTTATCTCAATTAAAAGCCTAGATCCTTAGATCAGGAATAGAACAGACATTTATAGGACATTTCATCATTTTCCCAAATTCTTATGAAAATATATTCAGCACATACTGCCTTGAATTAACTGTACCAATTTATTATATATTTTCAGAGTCGGTCCATTTTATGACGACTCCAACTCCGACCCCACCAAAATGGACTCCAACTGCATGACTACAACTCCGACTCCACAGCCCTGGATGGTATAAGGGTTGGCCAATAATAATAATTGTCTCTGATGGGCTCAAGGAACCCCAGTCTGACACTGCCAATTACCCAATATTAGAAGAAAAATTTCTTCATGACTTCAAGTACGTAAATCATAAATAAATCTCGAGACTGTCATCCAATCTCTAGAAATCTACTACCCATAAATTGTGATGATAATATTATTACCAAGAAAGGCATCCAGGCCCCTCTTGAACTTGTATACTAAATCAAACATCATAACATCTTGCTGCAGAGAGTGCCATAGTCTCACTGCTCTTGCTTTAAAGAATCCCCATCTATGTTGATAGTGAATACTTCTTTCCTCTAGGCATAGAGGATGTAGTCTTGTCATGATGACAGGCCTAAGTATAAAAAAATCATTACAAAGATCTCAGTACTGTCCAACATATATTTATACAAAGTAATTAGAACTCCTCTAAACCATAAATTCCATGAATAACTAAAAGTTTGTTAATCTGTATTGGTATTGCAATTCACCAATTCTTTTACCCATGATATCTATCTTAAATTCAATTTTTTAATAGGACAAAACTAAATATATTTAAAAGAGTATGGAGGCTACTCTTAAATGGATTGTCGGGATACAGATATTGATGACCTATCCTCAGGAATAGGATAGGTCACCAGTAACAGATAGATGGATGTATGACACCTGGCAGCCCCACCGTTCTACTATTTCGGGCAGCCACGGTATCAGAAAATATAGAGTGTATGAAGCGCAAGCAGAAGGCTCTCTACACTGTGTGTTTGGCTTCAGCATATAGCAGCAGTTCAGTTCCCACTCACATGAATGTTAGCTGAGCTGAAGTACACCAGCATGGCTACTACACAGTGCATAGAGCTGTCTGCTTTGAGATCCACACACTATATAGTTTCTGGCACTGGTGGCTGCCCAAAACATTCACTTGGTGGGGGTGCCAGGTGTCAAACCACCACCTATCTGATGGCCTAGCCTTAGGATAGGTCATCAACATCTGTAGCACTAACAAACCCCTGCTTTATTGTTCATCTGTGTATGTATGTCTTACACAGACAATTTGTAAAGGGGTGCAGATGGTAAAGGGGAATGACATAATTGCTGATTAGTGAAAATACAATGAACGTATTTGTCTCAGGGAGGACAATGTTTCTAGGGAGGACGTGCTGGAAACATAGTTCAACAGTGAGCAGAAAACCATTTTTTCCTGAAACTTTAAAATCAAGCCTGTGGAATGTATTTAGAAGACTAAAGGAAGGGAACTCTTTGAAAATATGCTCTGGCTTCACTTACAGTGGCATTTAGAAGCCAAGCAAAACTCGACCAAGTAATGTGTGGGCGAGGCAGAGCCGAGACTGTCCTATTACTCATATATTTCTTTGGCTGTGCCTATCAAGGTAAGACTTTTTTTTCTTTTCCGAAAGCAACAGAAGAGCTTTACTGTCAGTTGCTGTTTTTGCTCCTCAGAAAGCAATAGCTGGCTTCTGTCATACAAAAAGACTTTTCCCAGCCTCTCATACTAACACCTTCATAGCTACTCTGGCAAACCCATACTAATGTCAGTTTTTCCCTATACTGGTAACAAAAGTAACAAAATGTGTTAAAAAAGGAGCTTTTAAGAAGTCCTTATGCCACTACTTGGTTTCCCAGCCAATTTTTATGTTAACCCAGTCTCTGCTGTATCAAGATCTTAAACTCATACATTAGAAAAAAAAAAAGAAAAAAAAAGAAAAGAAAAAGAAACTTTGGATGTAAAAGACACATTTTCAGCCAATGAGAACATATTTTTGGATCATGCAACCTTTAACAAATTCAACATCTGGAAAACACTGTGTCCTAGATTAAAAGCCAGTCCTCCAGAAGCAGAGAATCAACATTTTTAACTTCTGAAGTAGAATTGACAATGTTCATATCAATAATATTGTTCCTACAATTCAAGGATAAAACAGTAGTAAATCATCTTAAGATAAACTGAGGGTCATCGAGCGATAAAAGGAACTAAAGCTGGCCATACACATTAGATCAAGGTTGACTGAGCCCTGCGATTCTGACAAGACCAGTCAACCATCTAATGTGTATGTAAGCCTTCCGACTCTACCTGTGACTGCCTGATCCTTTTGTTTTCAGGCAGATAAATCACTATAATCACTATAATAAGTGGCTTACTCCCCTCTCACTTCCATGCATGGCCGAGCTGAGCATGCATCCGAATGTGGTGGTGGTTGGGAGAGTCTGTTTTTGTTCGACTGACAACCATCTAAAATGTATGGCCAGCTCAAGTCAGAATGTCCAAAGCAAAGTTCCAACATTTGCAATGACTTATTCTAATAATAAATATGTTCATAATACTAGGTTCATGTAACACTGTTTCATGCTTGTCCCTCAAATGTAAGCTTCAAAGTGCTCTGTAGACTTTTAAAATAGATCTGTCAACTGAATATTCTACACTATTTAAGGACAGCATAGTATGGAGACAGGTCCTCTCTACTAAGTGTAAACAGCACTAAAATATCAAGCTGCATGGCTAATAGAGCCTAATGAGAGTGCCCTTACTTGGCACCCCTATCCGGAACAGCCTGCTGATGGAGAGACACATGACGAGACCTGTCTATCAGAGGCTGGGATTGAATAACAATGTGATTTGCATTAGATCTAGCACATATGCAGTGCCATGAGCAGTGTTATTCAGTGGTAGATGATAATACACAGGACTCATCACCCGCCCTCCTTCGGCAGAAATACTATACAATCAGCGAACCTACTGTACTGAACAAGGAGGCATGACTTAACATGTGAAGATATCAGCACTGATTTCATTATATGAGTAATTGCAGTGTACAGTACTTTTGGGGACATTTTTGATAAGGTGTTCAATCCTTTTAAGAGCAAAATGAGATGTACAGTTTATTGGCATCTAACCAATTTGTAGAACCACTGTGTCAATTTAGACTTAGGGCTAGACCTAAGGGCATTATCCTGGTGGTTCCCTGGTCTTCACCCTTTAACCATTATACAAAGGTCTGGACTTTGCTGCAGGGAACGCACGAGGCAGCTAACTGTTGGAGTAGTCTCCATGTGGTTGGCTGCTGACCCACAGGGGTCAGAGACACCGGTGTAGAGCTCCAAGGGGTTAGTCAAAGTTGAAATCAGTAATGGGTTAAGGTCTGGGCAGGCCTTGCATGTGTGAATCAGTGGAACAGTCCGAGGTCAGGCAGCAAAAGGTCAATAGGTTGGGTCAGGCAACACAGAATCAGAGTTAGGCTTCTTTTACATGAACGTTGTGTTTTGCGGTCTGCAAATTGCAGATCCGCAAAAAAAAAATGGCTGACGTCCGTATGGCATCCGTTTTTTTGCGGATCCATTGTAACAATGCCTATCCTTGTCCGCAAAACGGACAAGAATAGGACATGTTCTATTTTTTTTTGCGGGCTACAGAATGGACATACGGATGTGGACAGCACACAGTGTGCTGTCAGTATTTTTTGCGGACCCATAGAAATGAATGGGTCCACATTTTTTGCTGAAAAATCTGATCGGAGCCCGCAAAAAATACTGTCATGTGAAAGAGGCCTTAGTAAACAGGCAGAGGTTGTTACACAGGCAGACAGACAGAACAGCACACCTTTGCAGGACTGACAAGCTAGATTAACCTATTGCTCAGACACATTCGCACAGAGAAAGGTGCCTTAAGTGCACCAGGGTTGCCAGCCATTTAAAAGCCATGGAGTGCGTGCAACCATAAAGGCAAACTGGAGAGGCCTAGCTGGCGAGCACAGGTTGATGCCTGCAGCAGAAGTCAGCACAGTGGCGTAGCTACAGGGGTCGCAGCGGTTGCAGTTGCGACCGGGCCCCTAAGCCAGGGGGGCCCCGAGGGACCCCCTTGCCACTTGCAGGGCCGCACCGCCAATTAGGCAAGGTGCCGCGCGGCCCTGCGGACAGTTGGGGGCAGCGGCAGGGCAGAGGGAGATGAGCTCTTCCATTGCTCAGGACGGCGATACAGATGCCTGCAGACTATCAGAGGCCGGCTCAGGCGGCGCGATGACGTCATCGCGCCGCCTGAGCCATACAGCGCGGACACAGGCCGGTAGAGGCCTGCATTGCATCGCTGCCAGCTCCATGGAGGTAAGTATTAGTGTTTATTTTTTTTTATTGTTGCAATCACGGACCGGAGCTCTATTGGAGGCACTGGGGGAATTTTTACTGGCACTGGGGGCATTTTTACTGGCACTGGGGATATTTCTTACTGGCACATGGGGGCATTTTTACAGGCACATCGAGGCACTGGGGGCATTTGTTACTGGCACATGGGGGCACTTCTTACTGGCACTTGGGGCATTTCTTAATGGCACGGGAGCACTGGGGGCATTTTTACTGGCACTGGGGGCATTTTTACTGGCACTGGGGGCATTTCTTACTGGCACATGGGGGCACTGGGGGCATTTTTACTGGCACTGGGGCATTTCTTACTGGCACATGGGGGCACTTCTTACTGGCACATGGGGGCATTTTTACTGGCACATGGGTGCATTTGTTACTGGCACTAGGGGCACTGGGGGCATTTGTTACTGGCACTTGGTGGTACTGGGGGGCATTTCTTACTAGCACTGGGGGCATTTCTTACTGGCACTTGGGTGCATTTCTTACTGGCACAGGAGCACTGGGGGCATTTTTACTGGCACTGGGGGCATTTTTACTGGCACATGGGGGAACTGCTGGCATTTGTTACTGGCACATGGGGGCACTGGGGGCATTTCTTACTGGCACTGGGGGCATTTCTTACTGGCACTTGGGGGCATTTCTTAATGGCACGGGAGTACTGGGGGCATTTTTACTGGCACTGGGGGCATTTGTTACTGGCAATGGGGGCATTTGTTACTGGCACATAATTTGGTTGGCATTTGTTACTGGCACATAATTTGGGAGGCATCTATGGGGGTGGGACACTTTTTACTGGCACATGATTTTGGGGGAAATCAATGGGGGGAACTTCTGGTGCATTACTGGGGCGTTTCTTACTGGCACATAATTTGGGGGGCATCTATGTGTGGGGAGCACTTCGTACTGGCACATTATTGGGGGGCACTATGGGAGCACTTCTTACTGGCACATTGGAAGCATTATTACTTCTGGGGCACAGTGGGGACATTAGTACTGTTGGGGGCACTATTACTAACAAGTGCACTCTGGCAGAGAATTATTAGTTGGGACTTTGGGAGCACATCTGAGCCGCAAAATATGCAGATCGGAGGCTGAAAAAACAACTGTGGTGTAAATGTAGCCTTACCCAGTATGTTCTGTAGTGATATACGTAATGTTAGGATGGAAAAGGTTAGGGTGAGAATTTGGCATGGGGGGGGGGTTAATTTTTGACTTGCCGGCAGAAAAGCTAGGTGCACCAGCACTGAGGGAAGCTGAACTCTTTTTTTTTACTCATTCTCTTTTTATTGAAGAAATAGAAATTTCAATACAGAAGATAAAACATGTGAGCTAAAGGTACATAGTGAGTTTACCAAAATGGACCGTTTACATATATATCTTCCATATAAAGACAATAATGAACAATGTCCATATAAATAACGGAAAAAAAAAGACATTGCGGGAAGGAGTTAGGGGTGAAGAATGTAGGAGCAATGGATCAGGGGTGGATGGGAGGAGGGAGGGATGGAGACGGAAGGGAAGGGGAAAAAGGGAGAAGGCAAGAGGAAAAAAAAATATAAGTAACTCCACTGTTAACGGCTAACATCGTCCAGTACAAGGATATATCAGAAAGTGACATATGGCATTCAACTAAAACAGGCTACAAAGAGCATACAGGAGCTAGGTATGTGCATAATATATGAAGGATCTCCAACGAGGAAAACAGGAGAGATAAAGTAACACTTCCTATTGAAAGGAATATCAGGGGAAGTTCCTAAAGGACTTCCAAGGGCCCCATATTTTTAGGAATTTGGCTCTAGTATGTGATTCCCAGTGGGCCAATTCTTCGAACCTATATATTTGGTCCACTTTTTCCTGCCATGCTATTAAAGTAGGGGGGGATTCGCTTCTCCAGAGGAAAGGGATAAGGAGTCTTGCAGCGGTAAGCAACATAGTCGGTAGGCTATATTTAGAAGGTTTAAAACTGTCATTGGGGCACCATAATAATACTAGTTTAGGGTCTAAGGAGATTGTCGTCTGACAAATCTGATGGATTGAGCTGGATATCTCTGACCAGAAGGCCACAATACGTGGGCAAGACCGCCAAATGTGCGACAGTGAGCCCTGTTCCTTCCCGCAACGCCAACAAGTGTCCGGAATCGAATTGTTTATCCGATGCAGGAACACCGAAGTCTTATACCATCTTGTCAATAGCTTGTATGAGTTCTCTTGTATTTTGATGCACCGGTTGAAGCCATGTGAATGGGCCAAAATGAAGGCCTTTTCGGGTTCAGAGAGAGAAATATTTAGCTCCTTTTCCCATGCACTCAGAAAATAAGGCTTCGTAGGTACAGAAGTAAGGAAATGCTTATATAGAACGGAAAGTGATTTCTTGGGTTCTCGTGGGGCACTTAAAGCCCTCTCTGCCCAAGTTAAATCTCTAGTAGGCTCATGCGGGAAGGTGATATTCTTAATGTCCCTACGAAGGTCTTCTAAGTGGAAAAAAGGTATATGTCGTGCCGCTAAAAGGTCCTGGACTCTGGTCCAGTTGATAGATCCATCCACATCAGAGATATCCACTAGATTGGTATCCTGTAAAAGTGCCCATGGCTCTGCGATATTAGGGTGTAGATGTGTCTGTATAAGGGCCAATGGAATATTAGGATGGGGAAATTGTAGGTCTTTAGAGTGATAAAAGGCACTCCACACAGTCAGAGTACCTCTCAGCATACCAAGGTCAGAAGTGCAACCGCTCGGGGCGACTCTAGTGCCCCACAAAATCATCTTCTCTGCGTTTGATAGGAGAAGACGTTCCATATCCGAGCAAAGGTTCAATGACTGTGAGGTAAGTAACGAGAGGCCTCTGCCCATATGTACTGCTTTGTAGTAAAGCTGCAGATCAGGAAGTCCGAAACCTCCAAATCGTCTCTCTCTAGTAAGAAGGGAGTAAGCTATCCTTGGAGCTCTACCCCCCCAGAGGAAGAGGGAAAAAACCCTGCATACCTCAGAGAAGAAAGAAGAGGGTATCCAGATCGGGAGTACTTGGAGAAGGTATAGGAATTTGGGAATAATATATGTTTTCAGGAAGTTTTTCCTACCTATCCACGAGATAAAAGGGATCTTCAAGGACTTAAGCTGTGAGCGTACCGACGTCAGCAGGGGGGCAAAATTGTGAGTAAAAAGATCCTCGGGGTTCGCCGATATGTGAGCCCCCAAGAATTGGATGGTAGAAGACGCCCAGGAGAAGGGGGAGGAGAGTTTCAGCTGGTTAATTACATGAGCAGGGCAGTTAATATTTTTGTGTAATTTACTTTGAAATTAGATAAGGAACCAAATATCTTAAATACTTCTAACAGTCTGGGGAAAGAATTCAGGGGATTGGACGTCATAACCAGGAGGTCGTCAGCAAATGCTGCTGTGAGATGTGTACATGACCCAAGAGAAATCCCTTGAATTAAAGGATCCTGTCTGATAGTTTGAAGCAGGGTCTCCATCACCAAGACAAATAGTGCGGGGGACAGGGGGCAGCCCTGCCTGGTGCCGTTGCGTATCTGAAAGCAAGGGGACAGAATTCCGTTGACCTTGACCCTGGCAGACGGGGAGGTGTAAAGTGAAAGAATAGCTTGTACGAATTGCTCCGGTATACCAAAGCTACCCAAGGCTTTTGACATAAATTGCCAGCTGACTCTATCAAACGCTTTCTCTGCATCAGTACTGAGAAGCGCCAATGGGTGGTTAGTCTTTTTTGCCCAGGAGATGAGGCGAAGCAGGCGTACAGTATTCTCCTTCCCCTGTCTGCCAGAGACAAAGCCAACCTGCTCTGCGTTAATCAGGGAGGGAAGAAATTTCTGGAGACGTTGAGCCAAAATCTTTGCCCACCACTTAATGTCCGTATTGAGCAAAGATATCGGGCGGTAGCTCCTGCAATCCAACGGGTCCTTCTTTTCCTTATATATAATTGTTATATGTGCCTCTAAAGCCTATGCAGAGAGAGAGCGACCTTGTAAAAGTGAATTACAAAATGCAGCAAAGTGGGGGACTAGTGTATCCTTAAATGTTTTATAATATTGTATCGAAAACCCATCAGGGCCTGGGCTTTTACCGGATGGGATAGAAGAAAGTATTTCTCGGATTTCAGCTTCCTGGACAGGGGCCATTAGTTTATCTGCGTCGGTGATGGAAAGCCTGGGTAATGTAAGGGAGGAGAGAAAAATGGAAGTAGCATCTGAGACATCAGGGGGAGGAGAGTGGGGAGTGTTAGAGAGATTGTATAAAGCAGCATAGAAGTCGTGAAATGCTTTCGCAATATCAGGGGTAGAGGTGTAGCATTTTCCCGTGGCATCCCTAATGGATGTAATGAAGGAATCAGTTTGCTGTTTTTTCAAAAGAGCAGTCATCAATTTATTTCCTCTATCTCCATGGGCGTAGGCTTTAAATTTGGAGCGAAGCAATATTTTAGCTGAGGTGACATTCATCAAGTTTTTCAACTCAGTGCGTAGGGAGAGAAGGTCTTGGGCAATAGATCTAGCTTTATTCTTTTTATGAGCTATTTCCAACTTGGAGATTCGGGAAAGAAGATTATTAAGCTTCTCTAACCTGCGTTTTTTGACATGGGACCCTAGCGCAATGAGTTCGCCCCGGATAACGGCTTTATGGGCCTCCCAAATAGTTGTTGGTGAAACCTGGTCATTTGCGTTCAATTGAAAGTACTCCTGCAATTTGGATTTTATTCTGTCCATGTGGGAGGGATCTGCTATCAGCGTGTCATTCAGCTTCCAGTACCATTCCTTCTGGGGAATTTCTTTGAGACATAAATGTAGAAAAATCGGAGCATGATCTGATAGTGTAATAACACCAATATCAGCTTTTGTAACAAGTGCAATATGGGCAGAGGATAAGAACAAATAGTCGAGTCTGTGGAAGGAGGCCCTGGCATGTGAGTAGAAAGTGTAATCTAATGTGGCCAGGTTCAAGGACCGCCAAACATCAATAACCCCCACATCTTTTAGCGCTCCCCTAAGCCTAGCCAAATTTCGATAAGACACTGTTGCTCTCCTCGTTGAAGAATCCAAGTCTGGTTCCAGGGGAAGATTGAAATCCCCCCCTAGCACCACAATACCTTCCTTCAGGGAAGATAAAAGTTTAAGGGTCTGAACGAGCCAACGAACCTGATTTTTATTGGGGGCATACAGATTTGCCAAAGTTATCTGTCTACCCGCAATTGAGCCTTTAACAAATAAATATCTCCCATCAGGGTCAGCTATGGTCGCGGTATGTTTAAATGGTAGATGTTTGTGAATCGCGATGCTGACCCCTCTGCTGGCTGAGGAGTATGTGCTGTGAAACCATTGGGAGAATTTTCTTGGAGGAAGAGTAGGAATCTTTCCCAACTTAAAATGTGTCTCTTGGAAAAAGGCAATAGAGACCTTTTCCTTGTGTAAAAGTGCATTAATTTGAGAGCGTTTCCTCGGCTCATTCAGACCCCGCGCATTCAGAGAAGATACAATAATAGATGCCATCATAACATGTATGTACTGGACATATTAAAGCATAAGATCCTCAGGGGGAATGGGAGGGACAGTAGGAGAGAAGAAGGGCAATGCGGTGTGGAAAAAGGGGGGAAATGACAACAGAAACATGTGAAAGAACAGACCAATACTCTGCGGAGCACCTGGTTAGCGATCTGCCGCTCCCATTGACACCATGAGCGGCGAGATACCCAGGAGGGGGGGGTCCACAGAGTTGTCTGTGGTCTAACAGTGACCAACAGACAAATAGTGTATCCGTACAGGAGTAATACTGGATCAATCCCAGCTATTAAATAGAGTAGAACCTGAGAAAATGGCTGAGTTAAGGTTGATTATAAAAACAAAGTAAAACCAAAGAACAAAACCAAAACTCCACAAACATGGGGGAGATAATGTTGGGAGAACAGGGGAACAACCATTTTAACCCATGAGGTACCCCGTCATAGTTACAACATCAGATGAGTTCATCTCCAGAAAGACGGGAAGGATAGGGTCCAATTCAAAAGGTCCAAGCTTACGAGTCCCAGAAAGGTTGTCGAGAGGTGCTGAGAATCAGAGTGAAGCTTGAACTTGAAAAACCGTTAGGCTCAGGAAAAGTCCACCATCATGGAAAACTAGGTGCACAAACAGCCACAAACGGAGAATTTCCCGGTTTCTCATGGGCACAGTCAGCAAAGACCAGGCTCTTTGGCAAAATTGCAGATAGTAAACAAGAGTGACTCACTCAGGTCTTGGATCTGGAATGGCGATCTCTGCTGGGTTTCCCGGCCTTCCCTGGAGAGACCAACTGCCAGGAGTCCGGTTGCGGAGGAACAGGTACCGGAGGGCTTTGATCCGCAGGCATCCATGACGGAATCTCCAGCGGCGGGATGCCCAGGGTCTCCCATGCGAGCTTCAGATCTTGAGGGGTCCGAATGGTCACTTGTCGCCCATTTTTGAGAACGGCCAGACCAAATGGGTAGAGCCATCGAAATGGGGTAGACGAGGCTCTAAGAGCTTCTAGGAGTGGACGAAGCAAGCGTCTCTTAGCTAACGTGGAGGGCGCCAAATCCTGAAAAAGCGATATGTCCACATCCACATACTTGATAGACCCTTTCTCCCTGCTACTCTTCAGGATTGCTGCGGTATCGACATAGCTCAGAAGTCCGCAAATTATATCGCGCGGCGGGTCATTGGGCTTAGGTTTCGGTCGGAGAGCCCTGTGAATACGCTCAATCACAATTGCCGCCGCTTTATCAGGGCCCAGCAATGAAGCGAAGATCTCACGTGAGGCCGCAGGCAGGTCTTCCGGCGCAACCAGTTCAGGTAGGCCCCGAATACGCAGATTTCGGCGCCGGCTTCTATTTTCTTGATCTTCTATTTTGAGTAGGGCCTCATTCAATAAAGTCTTGTGTGAGTGCAGGACTTCACCTGTTTTAACTCCATAGGTGAGTATGGCTTCTTGTGTAGATTCAAGTGCTACCACCCTATGGCCAAGATGACGCAGGTCCTCCTTTATGTCCGTCAGGTCTTTCTTTAGTGGCGAAAGAGCTGTTTCTAAGATTTCCCGAAGGACTGCTGTGGAGATCGGAGGGTCTCTACTTGTACTCCTGCGCTCTGAGGCATCTGAGATACTTCCCGCGTCAGAGAGATCCTCAGCATCTGAGGGTGGCGCGGGATCCGGCGCCATCTTGGCTGCTACAGCGGCAGCGAGCGGCACCTTTTTCTTAAGGTATTTCTCCATGTCTGGTTGCTTCCCTTTCGCAGGGGTGGCGTCAGAAGCTTCCCTGTTCTTGTCCTTGCTGATTTTCCCCATTTCAGTTCAGTCGGGGTGCATAAATAAGGGATTAAAGTCCAGTGTACAAGAGGAGCTCACACACACGCGTCCATGCAGCAGCATGGCGTGGCTCCGCCCCCCGAAGCTGAACTCTTGCACCAGGGCCCATGAGCCTTTAGCTACACCCCTGAGCCAGCATATGGGATTCTGGCAACCGAGCCCGCTGCTGAAGACTAGAGGAGGGCCAGAGTCTTCGGACCACGGGAGGAGAAGTAGAAGCAGAGTAAATGGTGAAGCACTAGGATGTACAAGTATCACAAATGTCATACGACATAAGTCCCATAATGATACATATAAAGCTCTGCTATCACTTCAGGGCCCCGTTCTCGAGATAGGAAAGGGTCCTTTAGGTGGGAACTCCACCTAACTGTCATTTATAATGTATCTGTCACGGGGGAGACAAGGGAAAGTGTGCCCTGTACTGAAACCCACCTCTTTCCCTACCTACTTACAGTTGGAGCCCTAAGCGGCAACACCATAACTTGGCGGCGTTCCCTATACTGCATAAGTGCACAGGGAGGGAAAGGGGAACACAGGGAGGGACAAAACACAGACGGTACAAACACAATAATAGAATGATAAACTAGCCGGGTCAAATACAGGAGGTCACGTCACATACAAAGGGTCAAGCAAAGAATAGTCAAAGTCCGAGTCCAAAATCCGAAATACCAAACAATCCAAAACAGCAAGGTCACGCACAGCACTGATCAAAGGGAGACTAATCACAGGCGCTGAGTGAGGAAGTTGCCATCCTTAAATAGCCCGCCCAGGATCATGTGATGTGGCCAGCATCACATGACCTGAGGCGGAGCAAGCTGTCAAAACAATATGTAAAGTAGCCATGTGGTGTGATCAGCACCACATGGCTAAACCCAAACAGAGAATTAACTGATGAAGTGCTGGCTGACCAGACCAGCACTTTAATTCCCTACTGCTCGTCTCTAGGGGGCGGAGAGGTCCGGCGATGCCGTGCGGAGGGAGCGCGACGTCGGCCTCCCGTGACAGGCGCTGCATGAGGGAAGCGCGCCGCCGGCTTCCCATGACAGTATCCTAGCAATATATACCATAAATGTTCTGGATGGGATTAACCCTTTAAAATGAGTTTTTAATAAATCTTTTTATTTCATTCCTTAGATTTTAAAAAAAAACTGTTTAGTGATTTCCCTTAGTTCTGTTTATAACAGCTTTTAATGCATATACTGTATACTTTTTTGTAAGTAAGCTAAAATTATGTACAAATCAATACATGATAAACTACAAAAAAAGTTATAGAACAATGTAATAAAGGTTCAGAGGTATTATAGATAAACCCCTTTGGAATCCAGTCTCGTGAGGCTTGCTGGTACTGTTCATTCTCTAACTGCGTGTCTCCAACCGAGGTAGCAATTAAGTAAAGTGAATGAGATAAGGAACACACAGGGGCAAATCTAACTTCATTGGCATCGGCTGTTGGATCCCAAGCCATTTTGCTACTTAATCATTCATGGCAAGAGACCAGAAATGATTTATTATATATTTCCATTGCTTTAGAAGCAAGTGCAGAGGAACGCTTATGCAGCTATTACCACAAGGTTACGTCAAACCATATAGGACAACACCTTTGAACTCTCTCTATTCTGCTGGAGGCTTGTGATACTCTAGAGAACATATGTGTGGACAGAGGTTAAACAGCGACAGCCATCTATTTCTTTTACTATCTGCAACATCCTTGTCACTTATACTTGAAAGAAGCTGGATCAGATTTCATGTTTTAATGTAGCTCAGAGGATACAATTAAAAACAGTGGATGTAAAGCAACATATCCTCCGTAAAATTGACAGTTATTACAAAGTGTGTAAAAACAATTCTAGCAGCATGTTCAGAAACATATAAGTTATATTTTATAATATAGAATGCACAGAGATAAATTCATTGAAACAATCATTTCAGCTAAATACTGATAGTCTTTAAAAATATCACTGGATTCCCAGTTCACTGCCTATTCACATATGTATATTTTATCTAAGGCAAAACTAAACCAAGCATTCTAAGTGTAACTGCTATTTATTTTTCTACTAATTTATAGGAGAAAACTTGCCCTGAAATGTCCCTTAGCTGCACTCTCTCAATCAGCATTGCTAAGGCATGTCTGTCTTTCTAGTACAGTACAGTGCAATACTGACTATGAAGATGGTTGGGCTCTCTCATATACCCTCATTGCTCCCTTATATATAGTGTACACCAGGGGCGGACATACTGCCTATGCAGCAGGTTCAGCTGAACAGGGGCCCAGAGAGGGAGGGGGGCCCTTTCCAGGGGGGTTGTTGGGCCCTGATAAGGACTTACTGTGAATTTGCTGCCTGTTCTGGTTATACTTCAAAGCTGAAGGACCTTCGATGACATCATAGTCATGTGATCATTTGTACACTGGAAGTGGTGATAGGACCTGTGATGAGGTCACCATCATGTGACCAGTGCAGAAAGAGGCAGTGCTTAGCAATGGAGACCTGTGGAAAAAATGTAAGTGCCAGAGACATGCTGTGGTTCTCCCCATTATACCTCCTCCCTGCTTAGCAGGGGGAAAATATGTCATTTAACTGGGACTGTATGTTAGAGGAGGGGAAGGGTGTTAGTTATGTGGGACTGTATGTTACAGAAGATTGAGGGAGATGACTGGTGTTATTTACATGGGACTGGATATTATAGAAGTCTGGAGGGTAAGGAGAGATGTTATTTACATGGGACTATGTGTTAGAGGGGATTTAAGTTATTTACATGGGACTATAGTGTATAGAAGACTGGTGGGAGAGGACTGGTGTTATTTACATGGGACTGTATTGTATAGAAGACTGGTGGGAGAGGATTGGTGTTATTTACATGGGACTGCATGGTATAGAAGACTGGTGGGAGAAGTATGGTGTTATTTACATGGGACTGCATGGTATAGAAGACTGGTGGGAGAAGTATGGTGTTATTTACATGGGACTGCATGGTATAGAAGACTAGAGGGAGAGGAGTAATGCTATTTATATGGGACTGTATTGTATAGAAGACTGTAAGGAAGAGAGGTTATTTACATGGGACTGTTTCATATAGGAAACTGGTGGGAGAGGACTGGTGTTATTTACATGGGACTGCATGGTATAGATAACTGGAAGGAGAGGACAAGCATTATAATTTATGGGGGCACTACAGAGAATATTAGAACTCTAGGGGGTATGGCAGGAGGAATTATAATTACAGGGGGCAGTGTTGGCGGGCATTAGGAGTGCCTTATAGATTGGCCTTATTTCTAATAGAGGTGCCCTATAGGAGGACCTTATTAGTACTGAGGGCACTGTAGGGAGCGTTATTACCACTGGGGGTAATATGAGGAGGGGGGACTTCCACCTAGCAGTGAGCCTGGTGAAGTCACTGGCACTAATGGACGGGTTTTAGCGCTGCCCTAGCCTGTAAAGCCGCCTATCAGTGCCAGTGATGTCTCCACTTAGCAGTGTAGAAAATGTAAACAAAACAGTCCTTGCCCTTCACTTTACAGTGCAGGCCAAGGGAGAGCATTGGAGCATGAAATGTTAGAGGGGCTGAGTAGGGGGAGAAAGGGTTATATCCGAGGAAAAGGGGGAGGGGCAGGTACATTCCTTGGACAGGGGCCCTCTGTTCTGTGTCCGCCCCGGTGTACACTAAATATACCTTTTGACATCCCTGCTATTTCTCAGCATGGCCTTCGCTGACAGTGAATGATCTTGCTGTATTACTGCCACGCTGTGTAACTAACCAGCCGCCGGTTAGTGGAAAGCAGGTACTTCCCTTGACAAGCCCAGTGGGGTGGTGGTACACTTTTAAAGAAAAAAGGCAAATACTTGTAATAAATGTGTATCCAGCACTCTTCTCCAATAAAAAGTATAATTTTTATTCAAAATAGTTAAAAAGTTCCATAACTGTGTGCAGTGATATATAAACAACCTATGCATTTTGGATGTTTAACGTGCTCACTTAGTGTAGTAAACCATGAGTAAGGATGCAACTTCAGACATATGAGACGTGTAGGTTTTTTATACATCACAGGATCAGGTTATCAACTTTTTTTTACTATTTTGGATAAAAATTATCATTTGTAACAGAGAAGAGTAC
This sequence comes from Rhinella marina, assembly GCA_900303285.1. Classification (NCBI taxonomy): domain Eukaryota; kingdom Metazoa; phylum Chordata; class Amphibia; order Anura; family Bufonidae; genus Rhinella; species Rhinella marina. Next base: position 32,178 of record ONZH01011840.1, on the reverse strand, counting down.
TGGATACACATTTAGTACAAACATTGTCTTTGTGTCCATTCATTCCCTGATGTAATTCCAGGGTTCCAAGGAAGACCCTTTAATTCCAGCCATCCTTCAACTGGGCCAATCAGGAGGCTCCTGCTCCATCTCACTGCCAATAGTTATCCCTTTCCACTGGGACAAATACTGCCATCTTAAAGGGTTTGTCCAGGCTTTTTCTATTGATGACCTATTCTCATCAATATCAGATCGGCAGGGGTTTGACACCCGGCACCCCCGCCGATCAGCTTCCTGTTCACCACTGCTGTCTCCTTAAACAACTGATCGGTGAGGGTCCCGGATGTCGGACCCCCGCTGATCTGATATTGATGACCTATCCTCAGGATAGGTCATCAATATTAAAAGGCCGGACAACCTCTTCAAAGAACTGCAGTAAAACAAAATAATTACAAAATACAAATATTTTTTTATTACTGAAAGGCAAAGTAGGCAACAATCACACCACACACTGCAACAAAACAAAAGAGCAATGCAATCACATGCACATTATGTATGTAACATGACATTAGTAAAAAGCTATTTACCTTGATTATTTTCAGTAGCATTATTAATTAAACCATTCACTATTATCTGTTAATGGCCTTTGTGAAACAGAAATACTCCTGCTTTTATAGTTTGCTATAATAAAACATAACAATCACCATTCCTTCCTTTTAATTCACCAGTTGAGTCCCACTGAGTAAATAAATCGGATGTGTTAATTAAATAATAATAATTGGATGGCAGACACTCATTGCACCTGCTCACATGATTTAACTTCTAAAATGTTTTTTTCTCTTGAACCGGCTTCCAGCATTTCAATTTACTTATTGTGTGATGATTAATCAGAGAACACCCATGGGTGCTGAGCTCATTGAAATTGTGCACGGTCTAGTCAGAATGATGCAACAGTTGTAATCATTTCAAGCATCTTTGAAAGCGCTATTCCTTTGAAAGAAAATGTTTTGGTAGATGAGTTGATGCCAGGAAACCCACGTAGACCATACTTCATTTTCTTCAGAATCTAAATCTGAGTAACAGATGAAATAATAATGCATGCATTAGTTATTTACTGCACTGCATTAATTAGGGTTATGCCATGAATGATGTAAAATGAAAATCAGACATCATACAGTACATAACAATCTCTTCCTAACAAAGCTAGAACCAACCCTGTACCTCACATGGATCCAGAAATCTCCACATTCATTGCTCTGCTAGATTTATTTCATTTCATAACTCATGGGGTGTGTTCTTTCTCAGGGGGCATGTCCTTTTTGCTGTAGCTCTTTCTCTGTAACTGTCACTGCTTCTAACTGAAGATAGGGCTGGTGACTGTTAATGATATAAACTGTGCATGTGTGACCACCTCAGTTAGGTGGACAAGATATAAGGAAAATAACAAACAGCAGGTGGCGCAATACAGATACATTTTATTGAATAACTGACTGGCTATATTACACTTTTAATTACATGTAGAATATTTTTCGTGGGACAATCCCTTTAAAGTCTGTCACCAGTTTTATAGTGTCCTAAATAAGGGTAACATAAACTAATGACAGATCCCCTTAGCAAAATGCTGGCTCACTTTCTTTAACTTACCCAGCCATTCTTTCTAATATCTTGTGCTAAACAGCTCCAGCGCATGCCATTGAGTCCCCATATTCATGAGCTTATGGTTCTCCCCACCCATCTGCTGCTGATTCATATGGAAAAAAACTGTCAATCAGAGGCAGGTGGGCAAGGAGGGCAATGAGCTCCTGAATATCGGGACTCATTTGCATGCGCTTTGAGCTGTTAGAACCTAGCAGCATAAAATTGGTGACAGATTCCCTTTAATACCATCTATACTGATTGATTCACTGCTATAGATAATGGCAAACATTTATTAAGACTGGCAATTTACACACCTCTGTTCATCAGATGCAACACAAGATGTACACATCTTAACAATTGTGGCACATCTCTCCAGGTTCTGAAGTTTATCCCTGCAAGGGAGCTGGCGTAGCTTTCAGGAATAAATTATGGCGGTTTCCTGTGCTCAGCCCCACATTCCCAGATTCACTCCACCCACTTTTTGGAAAAGTGGTGAATAGGGCACCCCTAGAAGTCACAAGATTATATGCAACCAGCCCATGCGTCAAACTTTGTGAATTTTTGATGCTTTTTGTGCCCATTTGAATGTTTATTGAACAAATTGTACACTCTGCCTTCTATGTACTGTACAGAGGCGTGGAAAAGTAATTGCATTTCTGCAACTAAATGTTTTAATCCTACAAACCAGGGTTCCTCAGCTCCAGTCCTCAGGGCCCACCTGCCGGTCATGTTTTCAGGATTTCCTTAGTATTTAGTATTGAGCGGGTGATATAATTAGTGTTAATGCATCAGTATTTACCACAGCTATTCATTCTGTGGGATCTTCTGGATATTCTGGGGACTGGAGTTGAGGAACACTGCTATAATCTGAAGGTGCTTTTGCACATGTTTGCTTAATATAGGATTTGCCAGGGCATCTGAATGGGGTTCAGACAGGATTTTGCCTAAGTCATTCCAAAGGAGCTATTTACACAGAGTTTTTTTAACACTTGAATTTGGAGCTAATTCTGCACCAAAAACTGTTAGGTGGCTGTGCAGAAACGGCTCCTTCTCTATTCTATGGGAACTGACATTGCTTTGTTTCTTTCAATTCCTTCATACTGTAGGTAGGTAGGCAAAATTTGTGGTTCTGTCCTTCATGACATGTTTGGCAAATGTTAGACCGGTCTTTGTTTTACTCTTGGTTAGTAGTGTTTTTTATTACTCCAACTCTCCATGGGTAACAATAACATGAGGAGATGGGTGATGCAGCTCATTCAAAATTGGTCTGGCTTCTGGCAATTTTTGGTGGGCCCACAATTTTGGAAAAGATTCACCATTGTTCCAGGTTTTCTGTTTTCAGTTATTAAGACTGTCTCTGTGGCTTGCGGGTGAACCTTCAAGATATTTAATTCCATAATTTTCTTAATAATCTTATTTCTTCAGAAATTTCTTTTCATTGCAATAGAGTGTGATGTTTTTGGTGTGTGCATGCATGAGATGAACTAAAGTATTTCCATCTAGGCTGTTGTTTCTTGTAAGCCACATTTTGGCTAAAATGTAAAACATAGACTGACATTCATATGTGTGACAATGACATTTTGCAGCTTACAGTGGACAGTAACAAAGATTTATGATCTAAAGAGATACTTTACTTATAAAACACTCCTTCAAAAAGCTCATATACATTTACTGCCTTTGCACACAAAGAGGAGCACAAGTGGACATGATTATGGTACCTTATAATTTTAAAAATGAAAGAGGCATACATTTACTCGGAAATGAAAAGTTAATGTATTTCCATCACTGCGAAAGATGTTTAAAACCACAATGCTGCAAACTCTTTCCCTAGGACATTTTTCTTACTTAACACACAAAAGAAATCCTTATTTTTGCCAATTAACTATGGGCCTTCATTATAGTCTTCATATGCAAGAATCATATGAGATTTGTACTTTTATTGTGTAGTACTATGTGTGTCTATGCGGATAGCACTGTTATGATGGATGACGGAGTTTATTAGAAGGTCTGGGTAGAATATTCAGGGTATAGATTTACAAAAGCCAAATATCAGCCTGACAGTGCTTTGTGAATCACATATACCATCCCACTGGAACGGGCAAGTTATTTGCCCTATTTATAGGATTGGCTGACACATTCTTCAGTGGCTGTTGATAGGTCAAGGAGATTGCCGAACTTGCTGATTTCATAGGTTATCAAATGTGCATGGGGTAACCAGACTTTCTCTTAACAGGGTATTTGTGACCCTGGTATGCAGACATGTAGTATATTGGTTGCATTATTTTTCTAGTATCCTCTAATATACTAAGACTTAGAGCTAGCATGACAGTAATGATACCTTTCACTTAGTACTTTTAATACATATGCAACTCAGCAGTTAAGGGCTCTGAGGCAAGACACTCTGTGCACTCTTTCTCCTCCTGTTCTCTGTTCTCTTCCTTGATAGGATGACTATGCAAGAACTTGGCTCGTTCCATCAAGAAGGAGAAGGGGCTGGCAGAGGAAGCGGGAGGAGCAAAGGTGCACAGAATGGCTTGAGCTCATCCTCAGTACACTTAACTGCTCATTTGCATATGGATTAAAAGTAGTTTTTTCTCTAGAATAAAGCAAGTGAAAGATATCATTACATTCAGCTGAGGTAGCCCTACAAGGGATTGTGTCTGATTTAACAGTGAATTTCATGGTGACAGGCTCCCTTTAAGCACCATGGAACAGTGAATAATAATGTGTTGACTAACTGATGTCTTTATTTTCTCCAATACATTCTTATAAGAATAAGACCACATTCCATGAAAAGTCTCCAGTCACGGCTCCAACCATAATTAGGGAAAGAATTGTTGGGAATCTTTCTATTCCCCCACAAGGTGTATTATGCATGAAATATGCCGTTCTAGTGAATAGAAAAATATGTGGTTATTTCATTTGATGTCTCTGGATGGCTCAACAGTTGCCAAGAATTCCTAGTTTTGTTTTGGGTGAGAGATTGCACTGGAAACAAACAGATATTTTGTCGGAAGGAAAATGAAATCCTGTTTTATGCTTTCATTAGTCTTCGTTCTGTGACCACGACAGGTTTAATTGCAGCTTCAATGTACATGAGTAAAAAATGTAAAATGTTTAAATGAACCGTGGCTCCCAAAAGCCATTATAAAAGATTAATGAGGAACACTCTCTTAGAACTTAAATGAGTTTTTGCAACCCATCCCAGCAGCTTTCGTGGTTAGACAATATTAGAACATTATTTGTTAGGCTGCTTTGTCGAAAACCATTATGTGCTGTTTAAGCTTTGATGGTTTTTGATCTGTTTTTAGAGATTTAAAGGGACACTATCGCGAAAAAATAAAAAAACATATGTTATAAAACATTAAAAATATGTTTTATATGTATAATTAAGTTTATTATATGTGTATTGTGTTTTGTGTATTTAACATTTTTTTACTTTATGGGGGCTGCCATTTTCATAGTCACATGTCTATGTGTCACTGAACGACACATAGACAAATGACTTACGGTCGTATGCTCCATTCCCAGTGCGGACGGAGCCGACCCTATTGAAAAATCATGGGAGCGCTGTGTATGTGTAAAGCGCAGGCTTTACACATACATAGCCTGCCCCCTCCGGCGCCATGTTATTGAAGACTTCAGTAACATGACATCGGAGGGGACACCCATTATATGTCCCATTCTCTGGCAGCTGTCTCTGAGTCCATAGGACGCAGAGACAGTTGCCTGCTGCAAGAAGAAGCAGACAGCCGGAATCGGCTGAATGCTTCTTTCATCCTCCGAGTCCCCCCCCTCCTCTCCCCCCCCCCTCTCTCCGTACCTTCTGCCTCATGTCTGGGCGGGGCCGGCCGACAGTCAGCATTGGCTCCGCCCCCTCCAGACAAGAGAAGATCTGCTGGTGATTCTGCAGCTAGAAAAAAAGGTAAGTATAAGGTTTTTATTTTTTTAACTTTCTGTGAGGGGACTGCACTGTGTTTATTATCCCTGTACTGTGACATCACTGTGTTTATTATCCCTGTACTGTGACATCACTGTGTTTATTATCCCTGTACTGTGACATCACTGTATTTATTATCCCTGTACGGTGACATCACTGTGTTTATTATCCCTGTACTGTGACATCACTGTATTTATTATCCCTGTACGGTGACATCACTGTGTTTATTATTAGTGTTGAGCGAGCTGCTGAATGAGAGGAATCACTACAAAGAAGAAGCCTGAGGAGGTAAGTGGTCTGTGTTTGTTTGTTTGTTTGTTTTGTTGTTGGTTTGTTTTTCTATTTTTCAGGATCGTGAATGCTGAGGACTACGCCGGATTCGGTGGATTACGTCGGACCAGCTTTTTTATTTTTTAAATAAAATGGTCAAATAGGGGTCTGGGGGAGTATTTATTTCAATAAAATATTTTATAAGTGTGTGTGTTTTTTTTACAACATTGCAGTTTTAGTAATCATGGCTATCTACAGACGGCCCTGATTACTAATACTGGGCTTAGTGCTGGCCGGTATGGCCAGCACTAACCCCAACATCTATTACCCCGGCATCCACTGCCACCAGGGGTACCTGCAGGACCGGACCTTCTAAATTGAGGGTCCGGTTCTGGGGCGGCTGCAGGCTGGTACCATTGGGCTGGGAAGGGCCAATAACCATGTCCTTTCCCACCCTGGTAGTGCCAGGCTGCCGCTGCTGGTTGTATCTAGCCGGAGAAGGAAAAAAGGGGGGGACCCCACGCCATTTTTTTTCAAAAATAATTAAATAATTTTAAAAAATGGCATGCGGTCCCCCCTTTTTTCCTTCTCCAGCCAGATACAACCAGCAGCTGCAGCCTGGCACAACCAGGGTGGGAAGGGACACGGTTATTGGCCCTTCCCAGCCTAACAGTAACAGCCTTCAGCTGCCCCAGAACCGGAACCTCAATTTAGAAGGTCCGGTCCTGCGGGTACCCGGCTCTTCCCGACACCCCTGGTGGCGGTGGGTGCCGGGGTAATAGATGTTGGGGTTAGTGCTGGCCATACCGGCCAGCACTAAGCCCAGTATTAGTAATCAGGGCCGTCTGTAGATAGCCATGATTACTAAAACTGCAGTGTTGTAAAAAAAAAACCCACACACTTATAAAATATTTTATTGAAATAAATACTCCCCCAGACCCCTGTTTGACCATTTTATTTAAAAAATAAAAAAAGCTGGTCCGATGTAATCCACCAAATCCGACGTAGTCCTCAGCATTCACGATCCTGAAAAATAGAAAACAAACAAGCAAAAAACAAACAAACAAACACAGACTACTTACCTCCTCAGGCTTCTACTTTGTAGTGATTCCTCCCGTCCAGCAGCTCGCTCAACACTAATAATAAACACAGTGATGTCACCGTACAGGGATAATAAATACAGTGATGTCACAGTACAGGGATAATAAACAGTGATGTCACAGTACAGGGATAATAAACATTGATGTCACAGTATAGGGATAATAAATACAGTGATGTCACCATACAGGGATAATAAATACAGTGATGTCAGATCAAACTCAGTCATGCACTACCACCCTAACTCTGCTACCTGTCAGTGGAGAAAATCCCTGTGGTGGAGGAATAATCAGCATCACAATTGGAAATAACATTGCTGACTGTGCCTCCTATGCTATCACAGTGCAGACCACAACAAGATGGCCGCTGGACACTGTATTGTGGAAGACAATCTCTTGTTATCAGATAAGCAAGTAAGAGCAGCGTGATGTCACAGGAGGTGTGAATAGCCAGATAACAGTTTACAGCACTGGGCTACAGACGGCTTCCCTACACTCAACTTTTCAGTTGTACACAATTATTATGAATTTTTTTAAATATTTCCTTTAATGGTAAAAAAAAAAATTATAAGCACAAAAAATTCTAAAACTTATATTGCATGTTTTAACATTTTAGATATATTTCTAATTTTTGACGACAGTTCTCCTTTAACCTCTTTACTGACTATTGTCATCAGAACGAGAGATATAGACAAATAATTGGAAAAGTTTTGTATGCCGAAAAATACCAAATTCTATTTCTAGAATGTCTACCAATTTAATGTACAGACTCAATAAATCCTGAAATTAAGTTATCTGAAAGGAATGCTTTTAATTTCTCCATAAAAACAGTACAAACTGGCTACCAAACTATAAAATGATAGAGTATAAGTAAGGACAGAAAAGTAAAATAAAGTACATTAAAGGGCTGCCAAATACAAACATTCATGTCATTTTTAATGTATTTTTATATATTATTTGACAAACATATGTAAAATGTATTTCTAGAGGACTAAAACTGGCATAAATATAATAATACAGTATCTCTGGGATATTTACTCACATATTTTTAGGTCCATCAGGCATGAAACTGTTAGGGTACAGCTGTATGGTCAGCTTTCCTGATGCAGCTTTGGAAGCTAAAATGAGGATGTATCTGTCCTTTGTACTTTCTCTCCTTCTATGATCCACTCTTGGTCCATTTGATCCATGATCCATTTTGGCTTTCAAAACTGTAATCAAGAAATCTGACCATGTGGCTATATCCTTAAAAGATTTCTTGCACGGAATTTCCTCATGGGGAAAATGCCCACTACTTCATGCAGAATTAAAAGTCGACCTTTTCCACTGTTTTTGGAGATGCCCCTTAATCCAACAATTTTGGAAGAAGGCCCACTTCGTAAATTTTGACCACCTCACACCTTTTGGGTGGTCTTTGGCTATCTGGAATCTCATGTTTGCCCTTGTACACCAGATGCAAAGATTACTATTACTATTAATCATTTCCAGTGTGGCCCATAAAACTATTTTACAGGAGTGTCTCTCTCCTCAGCCCCCGCACTTTTGGTTATTTTTCCAAAAGCTTTCCCACCTTTTCCATATGGACTGGGTGGAAAAGGCACAATATAAAGAAGTGAAGCAAAAAAATGTTACCCTATGGGAACCCTGTAGAAAAATTCTGCTGCCCAGAATGAAACATCAACTTGACACTTGCTTCCAGAATACAAATTGGTTATCTGATTCAAACAGTGTCATATGCTTTAAGGTGGTGGAGGGAAGCTACTCCTCTTTCCCCCTCCTACTTCTTGACCTAATGGTGCTCTTCCTCTTTGTGGTCTTTACAGGATGGTCCATGCACTCCCTTCCCCACCCCTCATGTTTACCCCTTACCCCTTTCTTACCTCAAGTTGTATGTTTTTGTTTCCAGGCTACTTAGCTATGTTGACTGACTAATCCTATGTAATTAGAACCTTAATAACTCAAATACACGTTTCTACTCTGGAAGTATATGCCAATACAGAAATGCATACTGGACAATGATTGTTCGACTGTATATAGGGACAAAGAAGGACAGTGAACCCTAAGGCTAGAACACTGATTTCCCAACCTACTTTCTGTGCAAGCCCTAGATAGCTAGACCACAACTGGTAGACAGTCCCTACGCTATTTAAGTGCAGACATGGACAAACAACAAAGACAGACAAAGGCAATACCAGAGTTGTATGTAAATGGGTCAGAACCAGGCAAGCTATGCGGTACCAAACAAGAAACAGAGAGTGGTTAGAAGACAAGCCGAGATTAGAACCATGACAGACAACGCAGTATTAAACGAGAGACAGAGATTGGTCAGAAGACAAGCCAGGGTTAGAGGAATGAACAATCCAATAAGCACAATAACAAGGCACCAGGAACACAGCTAGTGAGCCAGAGACTATCACTGGCACTGGTGTATGGCCAGGAAGGGGTTTAAATAGAGGGCTGAGTCTCTGAATGAGAACCTGATAGGCCCACGACTGAGCGCTCCATTAGTCATAAACAGTGGCACACAGTAACAGCTGAGTAATCAGCCCACTTCTAATCTCCCCAGCACATGCCCATTGCAGGGAGAAACAGAGCAATGCATCCTGTCAGCCTCCAGTATCCCAAGTGTCTTCAGCAGGTTGTGGCCTGTGCTCCAGTGCGAAGGCCTCTAGGCTTGTTCTATATTGTTCACACCCACTGGTCTCCTAAAGGGCAAGCGCTCATACATCTGAAATTGTTCCACAGTCTATGGCCCATCATTCCTGGGGATATAAGACACCTTCCCCAAAGAAAGGGTGCCTGAGCTCTAGGTTTCCTAATCTCTAGTAACCAACAAAGCTGTATTCTTTGTCTGACTACCCATGTAGCAGGATCCAGCTTGAATACTAACTCTGTCTTCTAACTGCCTGCCCTGACCTTAGCCAGTTTCTTAGATTGTCCTGCTTGTACTGCTGCTTGTCCTGACCTTGGACTTGTCTGATGGATATGCTTGTATGCTGCCTGACCTTGGCCCATCTCCTACACATATTACCTGATACATTGGTGCTTCACACAGATGTCTCTGGCCCTGTGGGCCAGCTGCCAACCATACTGAGATTATCTCAGGAGGTAGCAGTCTAGTGACTATGCCAAACTGCTTGGTTAGCACAGTGGATCCACACTCATGACCCGTAAAAACATAATCATAAATTGGAGGACTAGGCTGAGATTTCCACCATTTATTATGTTCCTTTGTTCAATATACGGGGAAACAGTATAGACAAGGTCGACAAATAGTCTCCTTGCTCCTAAACATCTGACTTGTTATAGGTAATGTACTACTGATATACATAGCACCTACCTCATGGCACGCTAGAGAATAACTCATTCATCTACTCATTTCTCTAACTGTATACATTGCCTTGAAAAATAATTAATACCCCTTGAACTTTTCTACACTTTTTTACCTTACACCCACAAGTTTAAATGTATTTATTGGAACATCAGGTCTTCCTTGAGAACATACTATGCATGTATGTGCATGCATTTTACTTCAGCTGCACATCTGGAAACCACAAGAAGCACACAAGATATACAGTGCCTTGAAAAAGTTTTCATATCCCTTAAACTTTTCTACATTTTTTAAAATTACACCCACAAATTTAAATTATTGGGATTTTATGTGACAGACCAACACAAAGTGGCAAGTATGTGTGAAGTGAAAAGAAAATGATACATGGTTTTTACAATTTTAAAAAAATTAAAATCTGAAAAGTGTGCCCCCTGTACTCTGATACCCCTAAATAAAATCCAGTGTGACCAATTGTCTTCAGAAGTCACATAATTAGTAAATAAAGTCCACTTGTATGTAATGTATTTTCAGTATTTTGAGTTTGTTAGTGAACATTAGTGATCAAACAGCATAATGAAAACACCAGACACACTAGACAGGTCAGTGAAAAAGTTGTGGAGAAGTGTAAAGTAGCGGTTTATGTCCAGTACTGCAATTTTGCACCATTTAAATTAATTGGCCTGAACTGCAATACCACACACATCCTTTTGATAAGTATGGCAATGTTTTTGGAATAAAGCAGTCATGTTTTTCTAATCCTGTACAACCTCTTGAAAATATCAGTGGGCCCCCGTTTTTTAAACTGAGCAGGTTGTACAGTACATTTACTATGTACACTCCTGTTTCAACAATGATTATGGTTAGAAAGGAACAAGGTAAACTATATTCTTTCTTCAGTAGAGGAATCTATAGCACCACAGCACTTAATAAAGTGGTCTTCATGGGTCTTTTAATGGGAGCAACTGGTTTGGAAATGATGACTATAGTATATACACACATTTATTATATTCATTTCTTCATTACATAAAGGGGTTCTCCAGGAATTAATAAAATGAAAACACTTTTATTACACAAATATTACTTCATTATACACAAATATTACTTCATTATAAATATATTACGAAAAACCTTTCATTAGTTATAATGGCTTGTTTTGTCCGGGAAGCGATCATTCAGGAGAAAATTAATGGCCGCCATTCTATTAGTACACACAAAACCTGTCCTAATCACACAGCGGGACAAGTTACTTCACAACACTGAAGTAAAGATCTGCCTCATCCTCTTCTCTTATGAACCTGAATATAGTTTAAAGGGTTTCTGTCATCCGAATTTAGCATTGCAAACCGAGTGTCATTTGCAATGCCCAAATGACACCTGATGACAGATATGTTAATTTTATAGTTTTCTGTAGCGTAGTTTTTGAGAAAATTGCGTTTTTTAAATATGTAAATGAGCTTCCCTAGGTGCAGGGGGCGTTAACCCTGCACCTAGTTGCGGCGTAATTCCTCCTCTTACCCCTCCTCCGTTCCGGTGATTGACAGGGCCAGGCAGCTAGCTCTTTCGGCTGCCGGCCCTGTCCGATTCCGAAATCCCGCGCCTGCGCATTGCGATCACCAATGCGGGCGCATTGAGAGCCACCGGCCGCCGGATCCCGGCTTCCTCAATGCGCGGATTATTAGGCCTAGAGGTAGGTGTGAAAAACTACAGGATTTTAGGGTTCTTCTAAAATATAGATAATGACATGAAAACTTGGAAATAACATCAAAAAGTATTTTAAAATATACAGGGTGGGCCATATATATGGATACACCTAAATAAAATGGGAATGGTTGGTGATATTAACTTCCTGTTTGTGGCACATTAGTATATGGGAGGGGGAAAACTTTTCAAGATGGGTGGTGACCATGGCGGCCATTTTGAAGTCGGCCATTTTGAATCCAACGTTAGTTTTTTCAATGGGAAGAGGGTCATGTGACACATCAAACTTATTGAGAATTTCACAAGAAAAACAATGGTTTCACAAGAAAAACAATGGTGCTTGGTTTTAACGTTACTTTATTCTTTCATGAGTTATTGACAAGCTTCTTTTTGTTTACAGCCATTAACATGTCGGTTAACATGTGAGGAGCGGATACAAATTGTGTTGATGTCTGGTGAACGCAGTACCCGGGTCATTGCAGTAGATTTCAATGCAAGACACCCTACGAGACCACCCATCTCCCATGCTAGTTAGCAAACTGCTTTCCAAGTTTCGTGAAACTGGTTCAGTGTTGGATTTGCCAAAATGTGGACGCAAGAAAACTGTCACTAATGAAGGAACATCAGTGGCTGTGCTAGCTTCATTCAGCAAGAGCCCACAGCGTAGCGCTTGCCGCATGTCACTGGAGAGTGGCATCACTCAAACATCCCTTCGACAGATATTATCTACTCACAAATGACACCCTTACAAACTCCAGCTGCTGCAGCATCTCAACGAGGATGACCCAGATCGGTGCACTGAATTTGCAGAATGGGCAAAACAAAAATTGGATCAGGACCCTCAGTTTACACAGAACATTTTGTTCAGTGATGAGGCAAACTTTTATGTGAATGGTGAAGTTAACAAACAAAACCACCGCTATTGGTCTGACACTAACCCACATTGGATAGATCCCTCCAAGACTGTTGGAACACAAAAATTGATGGTATGGTATGGTATGGTATATGGGGTACAAAGATAGTGCGGCCATTCTTCATCAATAGAAACCTCAATGCCACTGGATATGTGAAATTGCTACATGATGATGTGTTTCCCTCTTTATGCACTGAAGCTGGCACGTTCCCTGAGTTTTTCCAGCAAGATGGTGCACCACCACATTATGGGTGTCAGGTCCGAGCATTCCTAGATGAACAGTTTCCTGGAAAGTGGATTGGTTGTCGTGGGACAGTTGAATGGCCCCCAAGGTCTCCCGATCTGACCCCCTTAGACTTTTATCTTTGGGGTCATCTGAAGGCAATTGTCTATGCTGTGAAGATACGAGATGTGCAGCATCTGAAACTATGGATACTGGAAGCCTGTGCTAGCATTTCTTCTGCGGTGTTGCTATCAGTGTGTGAAGAGTGGGAGAAGATGGTTGCATTGACAATCCAACACAATGGGTAGCACTTTGAACACATTTTATAAGTGGTCAGAAACTTGTAAATAAATCATGAAAGAATAAAGTTACGTTAAAACTAGAGATGAGCGAATCTATTCGTCGATTCATTGATTTGTATCGAATCTTGGAAATTTTCAGCTTTTCAGGGATCCCCTTCCCATATACTAATGTGCCGCAAACAGGAAGTTAATATCACCAACCATTCCCATTTTATTTAGGTGTATCCATATAAATGGCCCACCCTGTAGAGCATTTTCTGATGACACATTCTCTTTAAGATTGCTAAGGCTACTTTCACACTAGCCTTTCTATTTTCCGGTATTGAGATCCATCATAGGGTCTCAATACCGGGAAAAACACTTCCATTTTGTACCCATTTATTTTCAATGGGGAAAAAATGTAACTGAACAGAATGGAATGCTCCAAAAAGCATTCCTATCTGTTAAGTTGCGTTCCCATACTGCAAGCTGCAGTTTTCTTTCTGTCATGGGATGCGGAGCAAGACGGATCCGTCATAACCCACAATGCAAGTCAATGGGGATGGATCGGTATAACTCTGAAACAATCTGACACAATAGAAAACAGATCAGTCCCCCGTTTGGAAAGTTTTTGGGATATTGGAGTAAGCAAGCTCCAGAGTATGGGGGAACCATACACCACAGATGAACATAGAATACAGAAGAACAGGCAAAGGAAACAAGAGGGCTGGAGATTACATGAGGGGAGTCATCGGGAGATTAGGACAGAGTTGTATGGAGGGGACAGGTTGGTGATTGCCTTGTATGGTATTGTCAGTATTGTAAAGTGTACTTGTGGTGCATTGGATCGCCAGTTTCTGGACTTGCGGAGGTTATAGGCAATAGAGGAATAATAATAGAGGAATAATAATAATAAAGGAATAATGTAGGGTGGATTGGAGGGGTACCAGAATTAAGGAGGGGAGCCGACAGAGAGTAATGTTGCAGTAGTCTCCAACCTGAATATTATGATAGAATGTACAGTATAAGCATTTTTTCAAGGCAGCAGATTCAGAATCTATACAAAAAAGTGTGTAACCTTTAACATAAGCATATGCATGTGCAACAATGAATTCATGGGTGGAAATAGAACGTAATAAAAAGCATAAATCCAATCATAAATCCAGTGTGTGCTTTCTTCACAACACATATGCATGATAATTGCGTCATACTCCTTATAATACTCCTCCACCACGGAATGCCTTCAGTAAACATATAAAGCATGTCTGCTATAGTTGCTAGGCAATGCTAAATTAGCTCATGCCAAACCAGCACTATGCAGACTGTGAAATGCCGCAACAAGAACACAGAGTGTGAACCCCGCCTTAAAAGGAATTCCTTTTTTTTAAATCATTTTTTTAAAGAAAGTTCCAAAATTTTCTGTATATTATTTTTATAGCGTTCAGAATGTTATGAGAGACTCCTGAAAATTGTCTAACAGGAAAACTGTCTTTGTTGGTATAGTGCATAGTGCAGCTTTCATTTTTTCAGGAGTACTATTAGAAGTGAAAGTTGTGCTGGGATTGGTTGCCACAGATATGAATCCTGCCCATGTTTTATGATACACAGCTTTAAATTGCCTGCATAGAGTTAAAAAATAACATGCTGACTGCACATAGCTGCCACTAGTGGGAGCTCAAGAGTTTATTGTATACTGTCTATATAGCGAACACAAAAATATAATCACCAATTATGGAAGAGGAAACTGGCAGCCAGGAGGATAACTCCAAAAGTGCAGCTATATGTTTTACACAAGACAATATAAACTTTATACAGTATACTCGTGTATGTTTTTTTATTACAGATGCTTGGCCTTTTCTTCTATACAATTACATAGTAACATAGTTTATAAGGCCGAAAAAAGACATCTGTCCATCCAGTTCGGCCTGTTTTCCTACAAGTTGATCCAGAGGAAGGCAAAAAAAACCTCTGTGAGGTAGAAGCCTTTAGGGGAAAAAATTCCTTCCCGACTCCAATCAGGCAATCAGAATTACTCCCTGGATCAACGACCCCTCTCTAGTAACTATAACCTGTAATATTATTACCCTCCAGAAATACATCCAGGCCTCTCTTGAACTCTTTTAGTGAACTTACCATCACCACCTCCTCAGGCAGAGAGTTCCATAGTCTGACTGCTCTTACCGTAAAGAATCCTCTTCTATGTTTGTGTACAAACCTTCTTTCCTCCAGACGCAGAGGACGTCCCCTCGTCACAGTCACAGTCCTGGGGATAAATAGATCATGGGAGAGATTTCTGTACTGACCTCTGATATATTTATACATAGTTATTAGATCTCCCCTCAGTCGTCTTTTTTCTAAAGTGAATAAGCCTAATTTTGATAATATTTCTGGGTACTGTAGTCCACTCATTACAGTTATTACTTTAGTTGCCCTCCTCTGAACCCTCTCCAGCTCTGCTATGTCTGCCTTGTTCACAGGAGCCCAGAACTGTACACAGTACTCCATGTGTGGTCTGACTAGTAATTTGTAAAGTGGCAGGACTATGTTCTCATCATGGGCATCTATGCCTCTTTTGATGCAACCCATTATCTTATTGGCCTTGGCAGCAGCTGTCTGACACTGGTTTCTACAGTTTAGTTTGCTGTTCACTAAAATTCCTAGTTCCTTTTCCATGTCAGCGTTACCCAATATTTTACCATTTAGTATGTACTGGTGACTTGCATTATTCCTTCCCATATGCATAACCTTACATTTGTCAGTGTTAAACCTCATCTGCCACTTCTCTGCCCAAGCTTCCAGTCTATCCAGATTTATCTGTAGCAGTATACTGTCCTCTTCTGTGTTAATTACTTTACACAGTTTAGTGTACTTTGCAAAAATTGATATTTTACTGTGCAAGCCTTCTACAAGATCATTAATAAATATATTGAAGAGAATAGGGCCCAATACTGACCCCTGTGGTAGCCCACTAGTGACAGTGACCCAATCTGAATATGTGCCGTTAATAACCACCCTCTGTTTTCTATGACTGAGCCAGTTACTTACCCACATACCAACATTTTCTCCCAGGCCAAGCATTCTCATTTTATATACTAACCTTTTATGTGGTACCGTGTCAAATGCTTTGGAGAAGTCCAGATATATGACATCCATTGATTCGCCGCGGTCCAGTCTAGAACTTACCTCCTCATAGAAACTGATTAAATTGGTTTGACATGCCCGATCCCTCATGAAGCCATGCTGATATGGAGTTATTTGCTTATTTTCATTGAGGTACTCCATAGCATCTCTTAGAAAACCCTCAAACAGTTTACCCACGACAGATGTTAAACTTACCGGTCTATAGTTTCCAGGCTCTGTTTTTGGACCCTTTTGTCAAGGTTGGGGTACACAGAAAAGGGAGATGTGATCCCTGAGCTCTCCCCAACCCCTGTCCCTGCCTAATTGCCTCCGTGTCCTAGGCGACACGGCAACAACCACGAGGACTGCAATTACACTAACTAGGTGCAGGGAAAAGGGACAACAAACAGAGACGAACAAAACACTGAAGAATAGTAGACTAGCCGCGTCAGAAAACCAGAGATAACGTAAGTACAAAATCGGAAGACGGTAGAGTAGTCAGATACGAGCCAAGGGTCAAATATAAGCAGTCAGGATACACACGATACAACGCACAAGCAGGAATAGCAAGGATTTGCAAAAACCGGCAAAGACCAGAGAAGAAGGCAGGTATTTATGCAGGAAGATATCCCACCCCCAGGTTCTGAATGGACCAGATTCTGAGAAGCCACTCAGCCCAGCACCTGAGTATTAACCCTAAGTAGACAAACAAAAACATGAAGATGGGCGTTGGCTCCAAAACAACTCCACAGTGTGAACATGGTTAAAGGCAAGGCGTAGGCACTAAACAGAAACACACAAAAACTCAGAATACCAAGCAAAAATAGAAAACCTATGTTCTCCGGTGACCAGACCTGACACCTTTTTGAATATTGGCACCACATTTGCTATGCGCCAATCCTGTGGAACACTCCCTGTCAGTATAGAGTCCTTAAATATCAGGGTCTGACTATGACATTACTTAATTCTCTTAGGATACGGGGGTGTATGCCATCCAGTCCTGGCAATTTGTCTATTTTAATCTTTTTAAGACGCAGCTCTACTTCTTCCTGGGTTAGACAGGGCACTTTTAAAGGGGAATTTACTTTTATATTCTTCATTTCATCTGACAGTTTATTTTCCTCAGTGAATACAATGGAGAAAAAGATATTTAGTATCTTTGCTTTTTCCTCATCACTCTCTGCAACTCCCCCCTCATTACTCTGTAAGGGGCTGACACCTTCAGGTTTATACTTTTTATCATTTATATAATTAAAGAACATTTTAGGGTTAGTTTTACTCTCTTTGGCAATTAATCTCTCGGTCTCTAGTTTGGCTGTTTTTATTTGTCTTTTACATATTCTATTTTTTTCCTTATAGTTTTTCAATGCTTCCTCGCTGCACAAATGCTGACCTTAACTATTTAAAGAAACTCTCCTATCAAAAAGCTTTGTTTTTATCACATTAACAACCCATATGTGAATATTCTATGTATTTTTACACAGACGGATGGTTTTCTGGTTATGATTTTTGAAGGCATTCCATGTAGTCTATTTTCTGTCCTGACTCTTTAATTCATCTTTGGAAATTTTATGCAGCAAACACCCTTGCTTTGCTTTCTCATTCAGAGCATCACTACGGCCAGAGAGAGCACCCTCTGTCGTGAGTCAATTAGAGCATTGCACATTACATTATGCAGTGCTCTTCTGTGAGCATCTTGATCTAGGTCTATCAAAAAAAGAATACAGCTGTCATACTGTTTTTCCAATTCCATTCCTACAATTATCAGGAGGATCACTCTTCATATACCATCTTCCCCCTGCTTCAGCAGTAAACTGACAATTGATTACATGTCTGTATGGAAGGTCTTATAATTTCTGTTGCCTGCTACAGAAGAACTATATTTTGTATTTAACGTTTAATGGCATAGTGCTCTGTTTAGGAAGAGCACCCTTATTTCTCACCTGACCCTAGTTAAATTATGCCCTATGGCTTGGTCAAGTGCAAGAGGTGGTGGATAATATGGGTATATAAACACCACAATCATGATCAATGCAAATTTTTAAATGCACATATATATATAAATCTCTTACCCAACCAGATAAAGGGACTGAAGACAAAGGGAGAAAATTACAATTTATACACCATTCTTTTATGCAAACAGTAGATAATCCATCAATGATGCAGAGATGAGGGTTATATAATTCACAGGTTACAAAAATGATGACTGTATGTATAATAATCACAGTTGTTGGTTTTCTATACTCTATGATCATCTGTATCTTGCATTTGTTCTAGCAATAGGACCTTGTTAGGGTCTTACTAGTCAGGCTCGGATGGGCCCACAGAGAAACAGGTGAATTCCCTGGTGGGCCCCTGAGCAATGGTGGGCCTCCAGTCTCAAACCCCTGCCAAGTTTTCTATACTCTATGATCGTCTGTATCTTGCATTTGTTCTAGCAATAGGACCTTGTTAGGGTCTTACTAGTCAGGCTCGGATGGGCCCACAGAGGAACAGGTGAATTCCCTGGTGGGCCCCTGAGCAATGGTGGGCCTCCAGTCTCAAACCCCTGCCAAGTGACAAATTGCACAATAGATTGACTTCACTAGAGAGACTTCTAATTAAAGAGGATGCTTAACCAGTATACACTGTGTGCAGAATTATTAAGCAAGTTGTATTTGAGAGGATTCTTTTTATTATTGAACAACAACTATGTTCTCAAACAACCCAAAAGACTCATAAATATCAAAGCTTAATGTTTTTGGAAGTTGGAGTGGGTTTTTTTTTAGATTTGGCTATCTTAGGAGGATATCTGTTTATGCAGGTAACTATTACTGTGCAGAATTATTAGGCAACTTAATAAAAACCAAATATATACCCATCTCACTTGTTTATTTTCACCAGGTAAACCAATATAACAACACAAAATTTAGAAATAAACATTTCTGACATTCAAAAGCAAAAACAAAAAAAACAATATAGCCACCTTTCTTTACTTTGACACTCAAAAGCCTTCTATCCATAGATTCTGTCAGTTGCTTGATCTGTTTACGATCAACATTGCGTGCAGCAGCCACCACAGCCTCCCAGACCCTGTTCCGAGAGGTGAACTGTTTTCCCTCCCTGTAGATCTCACATTTTATGAGGGACCACAGATTCTCTATGGGGTTCAGATCAGGTGAACAAGGGGGCCATGTCATTTTTTCTTCTTTTAGACCTTTACTGGCCAGCCAGGCTGTGGAGTATTTGGATGCATGTGATAGAGCATTGTCCTGCATGAAAATCATGTTTTTTTTTAACGATACCAACTTCTTCCTGTACCACTGCTTGAAGAAGGTGTCTTCTAGAAATTGGCAGTAGGTCTGGGAGTTGAGCTTCACTCCATCCTCAACCCGAAAAGGTCCCACAAGTTCATCTTTGATGATACCAGCCCATACCAGTACCCCACCTCCACCTTGCTGGCGTCTGAGTCGGAGTGGAGCTCTCTGCCCTTTACTGATCCAGCCTTGGGCCCATCCATCTGGCCCATCAACAGTCACTCTCATTTTATCAGTCCATAAAACCTTAGAAAAATCAGTCTTAAGATATTTCTTGGCCCAGTCTTGACGTTTTATCTTATGTTTCTTGTTCAAAGGTTGTTGTTTTTCAGCATTCCTTACCTTGGCAATGTCCCTGAGTATCGCACACCTTGTGCTTTTTGATACTCCAGTAACGTTGCAGCTCTGAAATATGGTAAAACTGGTGGCAAATGGCAGCTTGGCAGCTTCACGCTTGATTTTCTTCGATTCATGGGCAGTTATTTTGCGCCTTTTTTTTCAACGCGCTTCTTGCGACCCTGTTGGCTATTTGCAATGAAACGCTTGATTGTTCGGTGATCACGCTTCAAAAGTTTTGCAATTTCAAGACTGCTGCATCCCTCTGCAAGACATCTCACAATTTTTGACTTTTCAGAGTCCGTCAAATCTCTCTTCTGACCCACTTTGCCAAATGAAAGACAGTTGCCTAATAATTAAGCACACCTTATATAGGGTGTTGATGTCATTAGACCACACCCCTCCTCATTACAGAGATGCACATCACCTGATTTACTTAATTGGTAGTTGACTTTCAAGCCTATACAGCATGGAGTAGGACAACATGCATAAAAAGGATGATGTGATCAAAATACTCATTTGCCTAATAATTCTGCACACAGTGTACTATTTCCCCAGGGACCTGCTTCTTGATGTCACTGCAGGGACCTCCACATTAAATTATGCTGTATCATTTTGCTGCTGCCTGCCATTATGTGAGCAGATAATATTTGCATGTAGCTGTACATTGGGCCCCCGGAATGAATTTTACTGGTGGGCCCTAGGAACCTTATTCTGATACTATAACTAGGGTCAGGTTGGAGATCGGGGTTGACCTTTTCAGGGCTGTTGCTCTACCTAAATTGGCCAGACTAGGGTTACACCAGGAGTACTTTTAGCAATACTACCATCTCTCTGTCTTTTATAAGCAGACCAATGGGGCTATTTATGTGTGTATTTATTAAAGGTTATGTTATAAGCAATTAATTGATTGCCATTCTGTGAGGGGGAAAAAGTCTCCTTGTATAAAAGGAATGAAGATGCTTCAATGATGCATATATACCCTGTCCTGTATTGCCACTGAACATGTTTTTTTCTGCAGTAAAAGATGGATTATACCATAGAACGATCATAATTGTTTTGGGTTTTGTCCAAATAAGTAACAGTACGTTACATATGGTGATGATCTTCCATATCTCCAGCAGTCAGAAGCATTTTATAGTATAGGTTTATACAAGATTTACAAGCAGAGGAAAGGTTTAGATTTCCGAACTGCAGAAAATAAATAACTACTTTGACTTTAAGTAACAAAAAAATTAAAACAGGAATCTGCATACCAATATTTTTAGAGAACACCAACATAGAAAAATGGTAAAAATACATTATGCAGACTTAAATCTACACCAGCTCCCTTACTGGCGTAGATTTAAGCCATTTTCTTGAGTCCCAGGCCAAATCTGACATGTCACTTTATGTGGTAATAACTCTAGAACGCTTTTACTTATCCAAGCCATTCTGAGATTGCTTCCTGGGGACACTGTACTTCATGTTAGTGATAAATTTGAGTCAATATGTTTCACCTTTATTTACAAAAAAAATTCCTAATTTTACAGAAAATTTGGAAAAATTAGCAATTTTTGACATTTGAATTTCTCTGCTTTTAAGGCAGATAATGATACTTCACAAAATAGTAATTACTTTACATTTTCCATATGTCTACTTTATGTTGGCATCATTTTGTAAACATCATTTTATTTATTAAAGGGGTATTCCCATCTTGCTAATTCAGCCTTACCAGCAGCCAGCTCTGCTGTTCACTTCCTGGTTTCCTGCTTCTAAGGCTGGGCGGGCTTAGGCAGTTTGAGTGAAGGGCTGCCACGCCTCCTTATGACATCATAGTGAGAGGTCAAAGATGTGATCTTAAAGATGGGAATACCCCTTTAACCTTAAAAGGCTTAGAATTTTAGAAGCAAACCCCCCTTTTTTAAGAACCAGTTCAGTTATGAAGCCACATTGTGGGGCTTACATAGTAGAAACCACTCATAAATGACCTTTTAGAAACTACACCCTTCAAGTTATTCAAAGCTGATTTTATAAATGTTGTTAATCCTTAATGTGTTCCACAGCAATAAAAGGAAAATGGAGGTGACATTTCAAAATTTCACTTTTTTGGCAGATTTTCTATTTGAATCCATTTTTTCTTTAACACAGCAAGGGTATTACACTTTTTTGTGAGACAAGGTGACTAAAATATGGCTGTTTTAGCACTTTTTTTAATTTATTTTTTACAGGTTCACCTGACTGGGTGAATTCTGTTATATTTTTATTGAGGTGGTCATTATGGACACGGCAATACCTAATATGTCTGGGTGTTTTTAGTTTGTTTAACCTGTTTTACTTTTTATTTTTTCAAATTTTCAGTGTTTGAACCCTGTTTCAATGTAGTACAATATATGCTGTATTGTACTGCATTGAACTATCTTCAAGGCATCGGGCTGCCTTCTCAGCCATCAGGAACGCATCACCACAGTGTGGGGACCCGATGGAGATGCGGAGGTAGCCCGTACCCTCCACAAGCCCCATGTATGCTGCAGTAAGCACCAAGCAAGAACACATTCAGCCCCTCCTGTCCTGTTAACAGTGCAGTGCTGAGGGACTGAAAATTTGTCTTCCAGTCCCAGGACAGTGGCTGGACAAAATTATTCTATCCTGTGATGCTCAACAATGCCTGGTTGCTCAGTCATTTAGTAATGTTCTCTCTAAGATTTTTATGGATAGTGAGCAGGGGAACTGCTTCCTCTAAACTAGGTAATACAAACCCACATGAAATAAGTATTATTGTACAGTGTCCTAATAATTAGCTATACAGACAGCCAGAAATACATGACAACATATCATCCAGGCAAATAGCATTAAAAAGTACCCTGATATAGCACATTGAAGGTTATTGTCTACATCCCTGGTGCTCTAGGGCAGTGAAGGTGTTCACATTTGCATGTTCTGGTACTCTAGGGTTATAAAGCTGTTAGTATCAAAAACCCTGGTGAAATAGTGTGGTGAAATGGTTAATGTGAATATTAATGTTCTAGGTCAATAAAGGAGTTAATATAAGTATACTTGGTGATCTATGACAGTGAGGTGGTTAATGCCAGTATCCCTGATGGTCTTGGGCAGTGATGGGAAAGGCAAGTAGAGGCAAGGGGGTAACTGTGAAATCAGCCCCTTCTTATGACCATGCTAGTCTACTAAAGGTATTGGGTATGGATGAATTAATGTAATTTCATACTAATTTATAGAGATGAGCGAGCATACTCGTCTGAGCTTGGTGCTCGTTCGAGTATTAGGGTACTCGTAAGTACTCGCAGCTCGGACGAGTATCTCGCCATACTCGAGGAAATGGCAACTTCCGCATCGTGCTTTTTTGGCGCCTATAAACACAGCCAATCACAAGCCAGGAGACTCTACAGTACACCCAGCATCACGTGGGGCCCTTACATGTCGATAGCAGGGGTTGGCTGGCCTGATCAGGTGACCCTGGAATATACTAGTGACTGGCCGCGGCGCTCGGCTCAGATGCCGTCTGGATGTCGTTAGGGATAGAGCTGCTGCTTTTCAGGGACAGTGTTAGGGCCTGAATTTAGTTCTCAGTTAGGCAGGAATCACCCACAAAGAACCCAACAGCCCTTCTAAGGGCTAGAAGAATTTTTTTTTTGTCTCCTGGCTTGGCTGGCTGGCTGGCACTAGTAGTGCAGCTATCGCCATAACCACATCTAACCCTGTTTTTTTTTATTGTTCTATCTCAGTGATACAAATCCATTGCACACAGCAGTGTGGAACCATTCTGTGTGTCACAGTTCAGCACTGACTCACTCCAATCCATATATACTGTCCAGGTGACACTTTCTGTACGTCACAGAATACAACCAAGTCATTTGCTACCAATATCATCTACAGCTTGATCCAGAAAACTCTCTGTGCGACATTTGTCTGGGTCGCAGACTAAATAGCCACCGTTAACAGGGTGTCAGTCAGTCCTACCATAGTTCCTGCACGTCACGTTCCCAAAAAAACAAAATATAAAAAAAAAAAATTATTTTTTCAGTTGTTTTAGCTCAGTGATACAAATCCATTTTACTCAGCTGCGTGTAACCTTTCTGTGTGTCACAGTTCAGTACACTAGCTCCCATCCGTATATACTGTCCAGGTGACACTTTCTGTACGTCACAGAATACAACCAAGTCATTTGCTACCAATATCATCTACAGCTTGATCCAGAAAATTCTCTGTGCGACATTTGTCTGGGTCGCAGACTAAATAGCCACCGTTAACAGGGTGTCAGTGAGTTCTACCATAGTTCCTGCACGTCACGTTCCCAAAAAACAAAATTAAAAAAAAAATATAAAAAAACAAATATAAAAAAAATTAGTTTTTCAGTTGTTTTAGCTCAGTGATACAAATCCATTTTACTCAGCTGTGTGTAACCTTTCTGTGTGTCACAGTTCAGCACATTCGCTCCGATCCGTATATACTGTCCAGGTGACACTTTCTGTACGTCACAGAATACAACCAAGTCATTTGCTACCAATATCATCTACCGCTTGATCCAGAAAATTCTCTGTGCGACATTTGTCTGGGTCGCAGACTAAATAGTCACCGTTAACAGGGTGTCAGTCAGTTCTACCATAGTTCCTGCACGTCACGTTCCCAAAAAAACAAAATTTTATAAAAAATATAAAAAAACAAATATTAAAAAAAAATTTTTTTTCAGTTGTTTTAGCTCAGTGATACAAATCCATTTTACTCAGCTGCGTGTAAACTTTCTGTGTGTCACAGTTCAGCACACTAGCTCCGATCCGTATATACTGTCCAGGTGACACTTTCTGTACGTCACACAATACAACCAAGTCATTTGCTACCAATATCATCTACAGATTGATCCAGAAAATTCTCTGTGCGACATTTGTCTGGGTCGCAGACTAAACAGCCACCGTTAACAGGGTGTCAGTCAATCCTACCATAGTTCTTGCACGTCACGTTCCCAAAAAAACAAAATATAAAAAAAATATATATTTTTTCAGTTGTTTTAGCTCAGTAATACAAATCCATTTTACTCAGCTGCGTGTAACCTTTCTGTGTGTCACAGTTCAGTACACTAGCTCCCATCCGTATATACTGTCCAGGTGACACTTTCTGTACGTCACAGAATACAACCAAGTCATTTGCTACCAATATCATCTACAGCTTGATCCAGAAAATTCTCTGTGCGACATTTGTCTGGGTCGCAGACTAAATAGCCACCGTTAACAGGGTGTCAGTGAGTTCTACCATAGTTCTTGCACGTCACGTTCCCAAAAAAACAAAATATAAAAAAAAAATATATTTTTTCAGTTGTTTTAGTTCAGTGATACAAATCCATTTTACTCAGCTGTGTGTAACCTTTCTGTGTGTCACAGTTCAGCACATTCGCTCCGATCCGTATATACTGTCCAGGTGACACTTTCTGTACGTCACAGAATACAACCAAGTCATTTGCTACCAATATCATCTACCGCTTGATCCAGAAAATTCTCTGTGCGACATTTGTCTGGGTCGCAGACTAAATAGCCACCGTTAACAGGGTGTCAGTGAGTTCTACCATAGTTCCTGCACGTCACGTTCCCAAAAAAACAAAATTAAAAAAAATATAAAAAAACAAATATAAAAAAAATTAGTTTTTCAGTTGTTTTAGCTCAGTGATACAAATCCATTTTACTCAGCTGTGTGTAACCTTTCTGTGTGTCACAGTTCAGCACATTCGCTCCGATCCGTATATACTGTCCAGGTGACACTTTCTGTACGTCACAGAATACAACCAAGTCATTTGCTACCAATATCATCTACCGCTTGATCCAGAAAATTCTCTGTGCGACATTTGTCTGGGTCGCAGACTAAATAGCCACCGTTAACAGGGTGTCAGTCAGTTCTACCATAGTTCCTGCACGTCACGTTCCCAAAAAAACAAAATTTTATAAAAAAATATAAAAAAACAAATATTAAAAAAAATTATTTTTTCAGTTGTTTTAGCTCAGTGATACAAATCCATTTTACTCAGCTGCGTGTAAACTTTCTGTGTGTCACAGTTCAGCACACTCGCTCCGATCCGTATATACTGTCCAGGTGACACTTTCTGTACGTCACACAATACAACCAAGTCATTTGCTACCAATATCATCTACAGATTGATCCAGAAAATTCTCTGTGCGACATTTGTCTGGGTCGCAGACTAAATAGCCACCGTTAACAGGGTGTCAGTCAGTTCTACCATAGTTCTTGCACGTCACGTTCCCAAAAAAACAAAATATAAAAAAAAATATATATTTTTTCAGTTGTTTTAGCTCAGTAATACAAATCCATTTTACTCAGCTGCGTGTAACCTTTCTGTGTGTCACAGTTCAGTACACTAGCTCCCATCCGTATATACTGTCCAGGTGACACTTTCTGTACGTCACAGAATACAACCAAGTCATTTGCTACCAATATCATCTACAGCTTGATCCAGAAAATTCTCTGTGCGACATTTGTCTGGGTCGCAGACTAAATAGCCACCGTTAACAGGGTGTCAGTGAGTTCTACCATAGTTCTTGCACGTCACGTTCCCAAAAAAACAAAATATAAAAAAAAAAAATTATTTTTTCAGTTGTTTTAGTTCAGTGATACAAATCCATTTTACTCAGCTGTGTGTAACCTTTCTGTGTGTCACAGTTCAGCACATTCGCTCCCATCCGTATATACTGTCCAGGTGACACTTTCTGTACGTCACACAATACAACCAAGTCATTTGCTACCAATATCATCTACCGCTTGATCCAGAAAATTCTCTGTGCGACATTTGTCTGGGTCGCAGACTAAATAGCCACCGTTAACAGGGTGTCAGTGAGTTCTACCATAGTTCTTGCACGTCACGTTCCCAAAAAAACAAAATAAAAAAAAAATATTTATTTTTTCAGTTGTTTTAGCTCAGTGATACAAATCCATTTTACTCAGCTGTGTGTAACCTTTCTGTGTGTCACAGTTCAGCACATTCGCTCCCATCTGTATATACTGTCCAGGTGACACTTTCTGTACGTCACTTAATTCTACCAGACTGAACAAGTTTGTGGGTCTCAGGACACCAGGCCCGTTTACTTTTTTTTTTTATATCATACACTTATATACAAACAATGTTGAACCCAAGGGCTAAGGGTCGAGGACGAGGGCGTGGGCATTCAATTACTGCAGGGGGCAGAGGCCATGGTCCTGGGCAGGGTGAGACAGTATCTGCTGATGAGGGAGCTGTGGAACGCCGCAGAGTTACACTCCCTAGCTTCATGTCTCAACTTACAGGGACACATGGTAGAGGACTGTTGAAACCACAACACTGCGAACAGCTGATCTCGTGGATTGCGGACAATGCTTCAAGTAATTTGTCCACCAGTCAGTCTTCCACGCAGTCCACCCACGTTACCCAAGGGAGCACTCCTATGGCTCCTCCACCTCAACCTCCTTCCCCCCAGTCTGCCCCCTCCCAGGAAAATTTGGAATGTGATCCGGCATACTCTCAGGAACTGTTTTCTGGACCCTTCCCAGAGTCACAAACCACTTCTCAGGTTGCTGCTGACCTCGTTCCCGATGCCCAAGTTTTCCAACTGTCGCAGTCTGTGGGTGATGATGATGACAATGTTGAGTTAGTGGAAGAAGTTTGTAAAGAGGTGTCAGACGATGAGGAGACACGGTTGTCAGACAGTGGTGAAGTTGTTGTTAGGGGAGGAATTCCGAGGGGGGAGCAGACTGAGGAATCGGAGGATGATGAGGTGACTGACCCAAGCTGGGTTGATATGCCGAGTGAAGACAGTGCTTCTGAGGCGGAGGCGAGTGCTGCACCAGAACAGGTTGTAAGAGGCAGTGGTGTGGCCAGAGGGAGAAGCAGGGCCAGAGCTGGTGCATCAGCAGCAACTGTTTCACGTAGTGAAGCTCCCGGGGCGAGGCCTAGATATTCGCAAGTCTGGAGGTTCTTTAAAGAAAGTGAGGATGACCGACGGACTGTGGTGTGCAACCTGTGCCACACCAGGATCAGCAGGGGTGCCACCACTACTAGCCTAACCACCACCAGCATGCGCAGGCATATGAGTGCTAAACACCCCACTCAATGGAACCAAGGCCGTTCACCACCTCCTGCGGGTCCCACCACTGCTCCTTCCCCTGTGTCACTCGCTGCCTCTGCTAGTCAACCCCCTGCCCAGGACCCCGGCACGATTGCCTCCCACCGGAAAACCACACCTTCGCCTCCACGATCCTCCACAGCGTCCACCAACGTGTCCCAGCGCAGCGTTCAGCTGTCTTTACAGCAGACGCTGGAGCGCAAGAGGAAATACAGTTCCACCCACCCACATGCCCAAGCCCTCAACGTCCACATCTCCAAATTACTGAGCCTGGAGATGCTGCCCTATAGGTTGGTAGAGACCGAGGCCTTTCGAAATCTCATGGCGGTGGCTGCCCCTCGGTATTCCGTCCCCAGCCGCTTCTATTTTTCCCGATGTGGCGTCCCAGCCCTACACCAGCGCGTGTCACAGAACATCATCCGTGCCTTGACCAAGAGAAGGTCCACCTAACCATGGACACGTGGACAAGTGCTGCCGGGCAGGGACACTATATCTCACTGACGGCACATTGGGTTAACTTGGTGGAGGCTGGGACCAAGAATGACCCTGGGGCCGCTCATGTACTGCCCACACCGAGGATTGCGGGGCCTACCTCGGTCACGGTCTCTCAGACGTACTATGCCTCCTCCTCCTCCGACCCCCTCCTCCACGGAATTACCATCCGTGGGCACGGCGCCTTCAGTCGGTAGCTCTAGGCGCAGCAGCAGTGCCGTGGGTAAGCGCCAGCAGGCGGTGCTCAAACTGCTGAGCTTAGGTGACAAAAGGCACACCGCCCAAGAGCTGTTACAGGGCATCACGGCGCAGACTGATGTGTGGCTGGCACCGCTGAACCTCAAGCCAGGCATGGTTGTGTGTGACAACGGGCGTAACCTGGTGGCGGCTCTGCAACTCGGCAGACTGACACATGTGCCATGCCTGGCCCACGTGTTCAACCTAATTGTTCAACGGTTCCTCAAGACATACCCCAATCTGTCTGATTTGCTCACCAAGGTGCGCCGCATCTGTGCGCATTTCCGCAAGTCGAGCACAGATGCTGCCACTCTCAGGGCAGCGCAGTGCCGCCTACAACTGCCCGCTCACCAACTGTTGTGCGACGTGCCCACGAGCTGGAATTCCACATTAAACATGTTATCCAGAGTTTACCAGCAGCGCAGAGCGATTGTAGACTGCCAGATGTCATCTTCCACCAGAACTGGTAGTCAGGTCTCTCAGATTCCTCAAGTCTACAATGAGGAGTGGACGTGGATGTCTGATATCTGCCAGGTGTTGAGCAACTTTGAGGAGTCAACACAGATGGTCAGCGGCAATGCCGCCATTATCAGCCTCACCATCCCGCTGCTTTGCCTGTTGAAAAACTCACTGCTCAGCATCAAGTCGGATGCTTTGCGCTTGTCACAAGAGACGGTGGAGGAAGATACGTCGCTTGCCACTTTTATGTCACCCCAGCAAGACACTGTCACCTGTCCCCAGTCTAGGCAGAGTAGGGGGGAGCTGTACAGAAAGATGGTGAGGGAGTACCTAGCTGACCATACCAACGTCCGTAGCGATCACTCTGCTCCATACAACTACTGGGTTTCAAAGCTGGACACGTGGCCTGAACTGGTGCTGTACGCCTTGGAGGTGCTGGCCTGCCCTGCCGCTAGCGTGCTGTCAGAGCGGGTATTCAGTGCAGCTAGTGGCGTCATCACCGATAAGCGTACACGCCTGTCAACTGACAGTACTGACAGGCTGACGCTTATTAAAATGAACAAAGCCTGGATTTCACCGGAATTCAAATCTCCTCCGGGGGAAAGCAGCTAAAGATTTAAATAACTTATGTATCCGATTCCTCTTCTCTACTCCTCTTCTCTTCTCCTCCTCCTCCATATCGTCTTTGCCTAACGCTGACCCAAAAAACGCCATTTTTTAGAGGTCCAACTGGCACTCTTTTAGCACAATTTTTCAGGAGGGCCCCCTACAGGCCCTCTATTCAAACAATTTTTCCAGAGGTCCACCTACAGGCCCTCTATTCAAACAATTTTTCCAGAGGTCCACCTACAGGCCCTCTCTTCAAACAATTTTTCAGGAGGGCCCCCTACAGGCCCTCTATTCAAACAATTTTTCCAGAGGTCCACCTACAGGCCCTCTATTCAAACAATTTTTCCAGAGGTCCACCTACAGGCCCTCTCTTCAAACAATTTTTCAGGAGGGCCCCCTACAGGCCCTCAATTCAAACAATTTTTCCAGAGGTCCACCTACAGGCCCTCTATTCAAACAATTTTTCCAGAGGTCCACCTACAGGGCCCTCTCTTCAAACAATTTTCAGGAGGGCCCCTACAGGCCCTCTATTCAAACAATTTTTCCAGAGGTCCACCTACAGGCCCTCTATTCAAACAATTTTTCCAGAGGTCCACCTACAGGCCCTCTATTCAAACAATTTTTCAGGAGGGCCCCCTACAGGCCCTCTATTCAAACAATTTTTCCAGAGGTCCACATACAGGCCCTCTATTCAAACAATTTTTCCAGAGGTCCACCTACAGGCCCTCTCTTCAAACAATTTTTTGGGAGGTCCACCTACAGGCCCTCTATTCAAACAATTTTTCCGGAGGTCCACCTACAGGCCCTCTCTCCAATTCCAGTTCCAAGTTTTATTTGCGCATACTGCATACATTTTTATTTTTGGGATAGATGTGAAAAATAATATTACTTGCGAATCTACACTCACCGGCCACTTTATTAGGTACACCAGTCCAACTGCTCGTTAACACTTAATTTCTAATCAGCCAATCACATGGCGGAAACTCAGTGCATTTAGGCATGTAGACATGGTCAAGACAATCTCCTGCAGTTCAAACCGAGCATCAGTATGGGGAAGAAAGGTGATTTGAGTGCCTTTGAACGTGGCATGGTTGTTGGTGCCAGAAGGGCTGGTCTGAGTATTTCAGAAACTGCTGATCTACTGGGATTTTCACGCACAACCATCTCTAGGGTTTACAGAGAATGGTCCGAAAAAGAAAAAACATCCAGTGAGCGGCAGTTCAGTGGGCGGAAATGCCTTGTTGATGCCAGAGGTCAGAGGAGAATGGGCAGACTGGTTCGAGCTGATAGAAAGGCAACAGTGGCTCAAATTGCCACCCGTTACAACCAAGGTAGGCAGAAGAGCATCTCTGAATGCCACAGTACGTCGACTTTGAGGCAGATGGGCTACAGCAGCAGAAGACCACACCGGGTGCCACTCCTTTCAGCTAAGAACAGGAAACTGAGGCTACAATTTGCACAAGCTCATCGAAATTGGACAGTAGAAGATTGGAAAAAACGTTGCCTGGTCTGATGAGTCTCGATTTCTGCTGCGACATTCGGATGGTAGGGTCAGAATTTGGCGTCAACAACATGAAAGCATGGATCCATCCTGCCTTGTATCAACGGTTCAAGCTGGTGGTGGTGGTGTCATGGTGTGGGGAATATTTTCTTGGCACTCTTTGGGCCCCTTGGTACCAATTGAGCATCGTTGCAATGCCACAGCCTACCTGAGTATTGTTGCTGACCATGTCCATCCCTTTATGACCACAATGTACCCAACATCTGATGGCTACTTTCAGCAGGATAATGCGCCATGGCATAAAGCTGGAATTATCTCAGACTGGTTTCTTGAACATGACAATGAGTTCACTGTACTCAAATGGCCTCCACAGTCACCAGATCTCAATCCAATAGAGCATCTTTGGGATGTGGTGGAACGGGAGATTCGCATCATGGATGTGCAGCCGACAAATCTGCGGCAACTGTGTGATTGCCATCATGTCAATATGGACCAAAATCTCTGAGGAATGCTTCCAGCACCTTGTTGAATCTATGCCACGAAGAATTGAGGCAGTTCTGAAGGCAAAAGGGGGTCCAACCCGTTACTAGCATGGTGTACCTAATAAAGTGGCCGGTGAGTGTATATTGCCCAACATTGGATACGGTAGCAAGTAGAAGACC